>KN839838.1:297620-496017 GCA_000827185.1 Hydnomerulius pinastri MD-312
CGCGTGCAAACGCGTTGAGACAACAGGCTCGCTACTCTTGATGATACCACGCGGGACAATGTGCCCACTGTTGATACAGCTTATAGAAGGAACCAGCACGAGGGCATCGACGATGCAGAGCAAATTCGGTTCCCTGAGATGAAATCTTTCGCTGACAAGAAACGCATCATTGAGCAATGGCAGGCAGCTATGGGTCCCGCGGGCACTGCACGTGGCGCATGTGCCGTTTATGCACGACGATTGTCACTTTTCTTTAGTGAAGTCTCTTGCGAAAATCCCATAATCGCCTCTGAACCTCTGTCAACACCCCCTGAACCGGTGAGGCCCAGTCAAAACCTACCACAAGCTGCTACAAACTAGTACAAAGTAATACATCGCGCTGTAGCAATTTGTAGAATTGAGCCAATTGGTTGGAACCATTTGTATTTGAAATACCTTTTGTTGTGCCTTTGGAAAATGTTGTATGAGCTCGACCATGTACAAGCGCGTTGTGAGCGTAAATGAACACGACAAAATTTGGTACATTTGCAACGACACGACAGACAACAGACTCGAAAACCATTGAGACTAATGCGCGAGAACTTCTGCAACGAAAAGGAAAGAGGTTTGTTGAGAAAATGGGAGTGACAGGGGTAAAAGGTGAGGAACGCTGGGATAGTAAGAACAATCAAGGCGTGACAAAGGCGTGAAACAGGACGGCGGTGATGGTGGGGAAAGCAATCAAAGGGAAATGCAAAAATGAGACAAACAGTCCAAGAAACCGACCATAACGAGGAGTAAAATGAGACGTTCGCGTAGATGTCGTTGATGAGGGTCTCTTTGTCAACATCTATTGGAGCGCCTGCGCTCGCTTTGTCTCCTTCATCGTCATCGTCCTCGTCCGGGTCGTTGTCGGCAGCAGGAGGCGTAGGGGGTTGGGAAAATAGGAAGGGGTCGTCTTTGTCGGGTACTTCTTCGATTGTGGGTCTCATGGGACGAGGAGGGGACGGCTGTGGGGGGTCAGGTAGGTCCATATCATCGTTGTATAGTTTCAGTAGAGTTAGTAAAGTAGATTCGGATGTAAGAAGAAAAAGACCGTACCTGATGATCTGGAGTGGGCTCTCGAGAGAACCCTGAGTTGTCTGGTGATGGGGACTGCCCTCCAGGCTGACGGAGAGGCGAAGACACGCGCTCGGGAGCGGGCGAGACGTTGTGAGACTGCGAGGAAAGCTGGGATGCAGCTGGGCGTCCCTGGGCTCGTCGTGTCGCGCTTGTAGACGCTCTTTGGTGACTTGGAACTGCACGAAGCTCGTCGATACGCCCCTCCGCTATGGCGGCATCGACTGCTGTTTCTTCGTTGCGATATTTTGCGTGATTGCGATATACAGCACGAGTGACTGAACGTCGGACCCCTCCGCATTTTCTACGACAAGCACACGAATAATTCTTCGTCATGGGACAGCCAGAGGTCGTGCAAAGCACGTAACGCAAGAGGTTGCTTTTCGTGCTTTGTGAGACCTCTGGCTGTGGGGAGAGCAGGAGGATCGAAGGGAGAAGTAGTAGACGGAAGCGGCACATGCGGCCAAACCGAACCTACCTTATGCTTATCTGGCTGTACCTTAGTCTTATCTAGACAATCTTCGAACTTCTTGATCTTAATTCGAGTCCATTGGGCATATTTGTAAAATCGAGCCATTTTCCTGGAACTGGTTGTATTCGGTAGAATACCGTTGTGCTACGTTGTGCTAGTTTATACTAGTTTGTGGTAGGTTTTGACTGGGGGTGAGGACGTCTGATTATTGGAAAGTCTGGCAGATTTTGACCGGCGATTGGACCGGCGATCGGTCTCGATCGCGTTGTCTCAATCAGGTATAGTGGTGCCGTGGGTACCATTTTGGTCTCCGCTTCGGCATGATAGGGCTCAGCCACATCCTATAGTCGTCAGCCGCACATCTCACCGTACGGTGTAAACGAGGGTCAGCATATCCATGGTGCAAGCCATATTATCACAAGGCAGCGATATATATAATTATCTACAGGTGACAGACTAACACCGATGACACTTCTGAGTGCGTCCTGCATCACCCGTAGCAGGACGGGAAGTGTGCGGCAGCATGCAAGGTGTAGGTAAGGGGTTGAGGCCGGGCCGAGGTGACGGAGAGGGCGGCGGGACGACGAGGGCTGTCAGCCTGACAGGTGCTGCGAAGCTTTCTCTTCCCAGGCGAGACCTTAGTTGGGGGGTTGTGGTGGTGTATGTAAGGTTGTAGATTGTGTCACATGGGCGAGATTGGGGAGCAGATCTGCGCGCACATCGTCCGTGACTCCGTGTGTGTGGGTTTGGGCGGCAGCATGCAAGGTGCAGGTAAGGGGTTGGGGCCGGGCCGAGCCCACGGGGAGGGCGGCGGGACGACGAGGGCTGTCAGCCTGGCAGGTGCTGCAAAGCTTTCTCTTCGCAGGTGAGACCTTAGTTGGCGGGTTGTGGTGTCATATATAAGGCTGTAGACTGTGTCACATGGGCGAGATTGGGGGGCAGGCCTGCACGCACGTCGTCCATGACTCTGTGTGTGTGGGTTTGGGAGTAATGGCAAGCGCAGGTTTTTGTTGGAGCGGGTAACGCTGCTATGGCGGATACGTTGAGGGTGGGTCCATCATCGAGCGTGGTATTCGCGGGAGCGACAGTGTCGTATATAAGACTGTGAGTGATGGTGGGCAGCTATCAAGCTTCGAGCGGGCGGCGATGCGTTTGGCGGGTGTGGCAAACGGTACCGTCGCCGGCGGGGATAGCAGATTGTGGATAAGCGAGTCGAAGGAGCGGTGGCGGGCGAGGTGTGGCGGGGAGGGGATATCTACAACGAGGGCAATGACGGAGCTGCCTGGACAACGTTGGCGTCGACAAGCTATGTTTCGGGTTGGTCTCGGGCGTTGGAGGCTGACTTCAATCTCCGCTTTAAACTTAGTGCGCCTGCCGGATAGCCGAGATTCGCTCGGAATTTTCCGCCGGTCACACCGCCGGTCATATTTGCCGGACTTTCCATAACTCGGATTCTTTGGCTCGTTCTAGAGAGATACGCCTTTTCACACTCCGCCTGTCAAATGAAAAGGCGCCATCTCGGCAGAACGCGTGGTCCGAGGCTGGTGCCAGGTGGACCTTGGACTCGGATCAGCAGTATCACCAGTTCGGCAAGGTGGCTGTGACATTTCACAAAATCGATAATTTGCTGCGAGCCCTCACTGCCATACTGTGATCTACATGTTCGACGATGGGGATGCAGGCACTGTTAGTGTTGGCTGTCGCGGACGAGCTGCGTGATGGTAGAGATGAGCCGTTGAGCTACGGTGGGGTTGTGTTTGCGTGTGTTCGTCGGCGAGGGTTCTCTGAGCTCATGAATTGGTTGTGCAGATATAGAGTGCAGTCATTCCTTCGCGAAGATGGCCAGGTGTCTTCGTGATCCTTACCTTCAGAGGCGAGCGTTTTTGTTGGGGCCATTGAGGACTCGTCTGCTAGGTTAATGGGGGGATTGATCTGGCATATCTGAGATGAGGCTGTGATATGAAGGACTACATACTAAAGAGGGTATACACAATAATAACGACCTTGGTCCTAGGGAAAAGACGACTATGAGAAATGCAATCTACAAGTGCTATAAAATACTCAGTGTAACGAGGATACGAAATGGAGTTTTACTCCATCAGCCTTTACCGGGGACTCGGCTCTGAACGACACAACCACATGGAGAAAATCTCAATTTCCGAGAAAGACTCCACAGACTCCAAAGAATCGGTGTCGCCACGTTCGGATAGGGGCGGTGCGCGAGCCTGAGTAGATGTAGAAGGTTGAGCACTTTGCGCGCCTTGCTGTGAACCCGTCGGCGCCGTTCCCGAGTCTGATCCAAAGGAGGGCCGAACGGGAGGTGCTTTGCGCTTTCCTCGCGATACAACCAAGGCGGCCCGATTACTACTGTCCCTGTACGAGCCAGACTCCTCGGCGATTTTTTTGTCCAATTTCTCTTTGGTCTTTAGCGCGTATTTGTGCCAGGGTTTGTTGTTTGGCGACGGCTTCAAGCGGTGTGGAAACTTTCTTCTAGCCGAAATAGTTCTGCTAGGCCCCGCATCGGAGGTTTGAGTGCTTATACACTCGGGGAACCTCGTTGACGGACCGGGAGTCATTGGGTGCGCCCCAGGGTGTTTCGTCGATGTCCTGGGAGGCCCAGATGATGTCACGGGAGGAGTCGGCAATGTTGATTGCATGGGAAGGGGTATCTTCTTGTGCTCACGAGCGGACTTGAAAGGCTTGGAGATGCCTTTAATGGCCTTGAACCCCTTGAGATTGACGCGGTCCAAGAGGTGACGTTTAGCAGGTGAGTCGAGATCGTCCGAAGATGTCGCTTCGTCAGCTCTCTGTTTTCCCTTGCCTTTGATAGGGGGGTCGGAAGGCGAGTCCTACACGTGCAAGCGGATGGTCAGTGTGACCCTTGTAAAAGCAACTAATGACGCACCTCCATGCCCGCCCAGAAAGCTCCGCCGGGAGCATAGTGAGATCCCCCTGCTCTATTATCCGATGCATCCGGTATTGCAGGTTGCTGCGTCGAATGTTAGCTGCTTTCTCCGCGTGACAATGAGATAGCTACTTACATCCAGCCAATTCGGCGCCGCGTTGTTGTCCGCGTCCGTTGGTTCCGACTGTGGCTGCTTGGGAGCCTCTGGTACACCTTTATCGGCGTCTGCGTCTGCGTCTGTCTTCTTTGAAGTGTCGTTGTCATCGCTCTGAATAAATTATGATCAGCATGCGAACGTGGGACAAGCCGAAGTGCATACATTCGGCTTGGATGTCTCCGAGTTGGCGGTATAGGATGAGACTACACCGACCGGTTCGGAGTCTGGGAGATTGCGAGTTACCAAATCCCGCAGAAGCTTTTGAGAGACCTCATAGTCTTTATCTCCCCGTAAAGGGTGATCTCGAGGAAGCGCGCACACGCACGTGCATTCCGCGATGCTCCCGGGGATGCTAGAAGCAAACTCAGCTTCGTTCTTGGTCCACCATGACTGCATATCTTTCTCGCCTTCCAAGCGCGTGATCACTAGCACGAGAGGCACGTCTGCGCGGCAGAAAGCATTGTAAATGCTTCCCACATGCTTCGCATCGTCTTTACGCAGGCGCCTCGCGCTCATGCAATATACGACGAGCCCAACTCCTCCTAGATATCTCGTGAGATCCTTGATTTCCTGGATAGATGGACTTTCATTGTAGTCCAATCCTAGGGTGTCACAGACTCCGAAGAAGGTATCATCCCACCTAATCGAATGCATCTGGTAAGGTCCGTGGCTCGGCAAGATATCGGAGGCGGTGAGAGCGATGTCCCGACCAGCGAGCATGTTCACAATAGAGCTTTTTCCCTCTCTTTTTGGCCCAACGACGAGCACTAATGGGCCTCGTCCCATCCTCAGTGACGACATAGAGAAACCCATTCTCTGAATCGACCTCTGCAGGCACCGATGAGCAGGTGTAGGGCGCTCAGAGCCGTGAAAACTAACTGGACAGGGGTCGAGCGCACTGGTGGGTCGACTGATCCTCCTCTTCGCGCTTATGAGCTTTGGCAGAAGTGGGCGGCTTGACGGAGACTCATCAGCAAGATGTTGGGGAAGCGCGCAAATCACCTTACTAAGACGTGGAAAGCTAGGGGCTGTAGTTAGCTTCGCAGTGAGTGGTGTTGATTGGGATCGGACAAAACAGAAAGTCTGGGATTCAGAGATGAGTCTTCGGACAAAGGCCTGGGGGAAACTGTGAATTGAGAAACAAGCAGTTGACGAGCACGTACGAAACAGTCAGCCTCAAGGCCAACGTGACGTACGGCAAGAAGTGCACGGAACATGTGCTTATCCCGTGGTCGCAACTTGACGCACACGATCAACGTGTAGGTTGGCCACCCAGACAAATTAAAACACTGAGTCAGAGGAGGTAGTATATGGGAATGCGGCGACTCGGAACATCTGGATGAGCTGGCACTTGGAGGTCTAACGAGGTTCAAGGAGCACGATGCTCATGCCAAGATTGGGCGTCACGGTGGCAGCTGCAGGCTGAACCAAGTTCGGCCTCGGGCTTCTGTCTCGCGTGGAACGCCAAGCGTCACTTCTTGTTGGACCGTTAACTCTGTGAATCCAAGGTGCCCGTTGAAGATGCGCGAAGTCGTCCGGAATGCCATCAGCCCGCCGTGTTACTCGACGTTCTTCCGCTCAATTGCCAGGTCATGATATCAACGTCGGATTAGAATCTCTCGGTGTTCCGAATGACGTTTTTTATTCACAGGATCTTGATCATAACCGTCTCCCCCCATCCCTGCCCAATGACGGACACCAAAGCCAATTGGGCGGCCCGGGCGATGCATCCACAACTTCTTCTCTACTGGTCACCAGACGCTCATTTCCCGCCCTTTTCTCTGCGTGTACCACGCCCTGCCGGCACTTCGCTTCCTGCTCCTTTCTTTTCTCGGCCCCCTAGGTGAAGCATAATTATGCCTACCCTCGTTCCGCGTTCAAGCGGCCGCGATTCCAACAATCACACATGTAAAAGAAGTCTCATCCTCCGTCACTTGACCTCTTGATTCTCGGTGAATTTCTCCGCTTTAAAGGCCTGCGATGCGTGTACAGGATGAGACTCGGACTGCACGTAGTCTCGAAAGATGTTGCTCGCTCCGCTCATAGCCCTCTTGGGCGCGACTTTCGCTTTAGCTGCTTCGAGACCACCGCGCGTCGATCGAAACCTTAACTTTGCGAGACAAGAGACTGATGGGTTGCAGAATAACGTGAGTCGTGTCTTTGCTCGGGGTGCTGTTTTTCGTGTTGTTCACCATGGAATTAGGTTACATGGGATGAGTACTCAATCATGATCAACGGGGAACGGATGTTCCTCTTCAGCGGAGAGATGCATCCATACAGGTGCGTACCCCATCGCCCTCACCTTCTCATCCCACCACACGCGGCCCACTAACCCCCGCTTCCGTCCCCAGAATGCCCGTCCAATCCCTCCACCTCGACCTTTTCCAAAAGATCAAATCAATGGGTTTCAACACCGTCTCATTCTACATCTTCTGGGGCATCGTCGAGCCTAAACGCGGGGAGATCTCCTTCGAGGGCTTCAGGGATTTACAGCCTTGGTTCGATGCTGCGAAAAAGGCTGGCATTTATCTTATGGCTAGGCCTGGTACGTCCTCCTCCCGTCTTCCACTCATGTAGAATTGGAGTACGAGCATACGGTGGACAGGGCCCTACATCAACGCCGAAACAACAGCAGGCGGTTTCCCAGGCTGGGGAACCTACACCCCAGGTCTCTGGCGAACCTCGAACACCACCTATTTCGACGCGTGGCAGAACTATGTGTCGACTATTGGAGAGATTCTCGCTGAAAATCAGATTACCAATGGCGGGCCGGTTATTCTCGTTCAGGTGGGTTGTATGCGTGATGTTGGCGGTAGGGGTGCTGACTAGTTTGCGTGATGGATATGTAGTCGGAGAACGAGTATACGGGCTGGGCGCCTGGATACTCTGAGGATTTCGTCTATGAGGCTGAGTTGTTGACTGCTTGGGTACGTCCTCGTCTCCCGACCTGTCTGACTATGTCTCTCCGTCTCCTAACGCGATTCTCGTCCCTTCCTGCACAGCGCGATGCAGGAATCAAAGTTCCAATCACCTTCAACGATGCTTCTCCCGAGGGACACTATCTGAGCGTTAACATCTGGGGTATGTATCCTCTCTGCTTCTCCAATCTCATTTGAATTCGCTTAGCTAGACTTCCTGCATCTTAGGATACGACTCTTACCCGAACGGTTTCGACTGTTCAAACCCTTACACATGGGCTGCGGATGCTGTGCCCGAGTACGTCCATTCTTTCCCCTCCAACTCTACGTGAATTGACTGGCGTCCTGATACTGCATAGATATTTCTGGGGTGCACATATGGAATATAACCCCACCGAGCCTAACAATGTGTACGAATTCCAAGGCGGTGCTTTCGATGGGTGGTACGTCTCTTCTCACCACTTCCTCGCCCCAGTGCGATAGCTAAGCGCGGATGCGATGTCTTAGGGGCGGCTCTGGCTATAACACATGCGCGATCTTGACGGGTCCTGATTTTGAACGAGGTAAGCAATACCTCCGTGGCACGAGGTGTGATTCTGATGCGGGAATGTGTAGTCTTCTATAAGAACGAACTCTCGATGTCGACTACGTATCTGAACCTGTACATGATTTACGGCGGGACGAACTGGGGTGGTATCGCCCATCCAGGGGTGTATACCTCCTACGATTATGTGCGTACCCTTCTCTCCCTCCCCCACTCTCCTCTGTTCTATTCTCCCTACCCGCCATGCTCACCTTCAACCCCAACTAGGGCTCAGCAATTGCCGAAGACCGAACCCTCCGCGAAAAGTACTATGAGCTCAAGCTCCAAGCCAACTTCCTCCGCGTCTCCCCTGCCTACCTGACCACGCGCCCCATGAACCTCTACGCGAACCAAGGCGCGTATACGGGGAATATGGCGTTGCTCACTACACAGGTGCTTGATGTTGTCGGGAATAAGACAGGGTTTTATGTCGTTCGGCAAGTACCTCCTCTTCCCCCCGCATCCAGCCCAGATCGGCGTGTGTGCGTCCGACAGGGTCACTGAACGATATGGTATCCATCACAGACAAAACGACTCCTCTTCGAATGCGATGCAGATGTACACGTTAACGCTGCCCACCAGTGCTGGGAACCTTACCATCCCACAATTGGGTGGACAACTCACGCTTGATGGGAAGGATTCGAAGATCCACGTCGTTGATTATGCTGCTGGGTCTAGTCACCTCCTGTACTCCACTGGGGAGATTATGACTTGGTGCGTGCCTTCTCTCTCCGCTATCCTCAGACTGGAATCTGACACTCCGTATCTACAGGGCAACAATCGACAACCGCGACGTCATCCTCATCTACGGAAACACCGGCGAGCTACACGAAACCGCCTTCACATACAGCTCTTCCAGCTCCGTCCCAACGGCCAAAGTCGTTTCTGGAACCGGAAGCATCAAGACTGAGACCATCAACTCGACTAATCTCGTCATTCAGTATACGACGACTGGACAGACGGTTGTGGAGGTTGGAGAGGATGTTTTGTTGTATATCCTTGGTGAGCTTTGCTCTTTGCCCTGCTTTGATTGTGGTGTGTGGGATCGTAGAGATTGATGGTATATCGACAGACCGCGCAAACGCCTACGAATTCTGGGTAATGTACCCACCCTCTACCGGCTCTTTCGCAAACTACAGCACCACAAACCCAATCCTCATCAAAGGCGGCTATTTCATCCGTTCCGTCGAGATCTCTGGAAGCACACTACAGATCACCGGCGACTTGAACAGCACGGCGGAGTTTGAGATTATTGCACCTGCTGCGTCTTCGAAGGAGGTGACGTTCAATGGGGAGGCGTTGAGCTTGGAGAGTACGAGTTACGGGACGGTCACGAGTTCGAAGACGGTTTCGCTGCCTTCAGTCCAGCTTCCTAACCTTGAGACTTTGACCTGGGTAAGCTCCACTACATGTCAAACCACCTTTCCTCACAAAACCAATACTCACTCCCTCCCCCTAGAAAACCGCAGACTCCCTCCCAGAAATCACCCCAACCTACAACGACATGTTCTGGACAACCGCAGACCACACCACAACTGTCAATCCCACCCAACCCAACACCTCCGTCGTCCTCTACGCCGGCGACTACGGGTACCACACCGGCAACATCCTCTGGCGCGCCCACTTCGCCTCCACCGGGTCCGAAACAGGGTTCACGCTCAACGTCCAAGGCGGTGATGCATTCGGGTACTCGGTGTGGCTCGACGAATCGTTCTTGGGGAGCTGGGTAGGGGACGCGGTGCACGCTAATTATGAGGGGACGTACAACTTCCCTGCGGGACTGAAGGAGGGAAGTGAGCATGTGATCACGATTTTGCAGGATCATATGGGGTATGAGGAGGATTGGACGGCGGCGAGCGATGATTTCAAGGCTCCGAGGGGCCTTTTCAGCTATTCGTTCGTTGGAGGGGCGAGTACGAAGGTTAGCTATTGGAAGGTTACGGGGAACTTTGGAGGGGAGGATGTAAGTCCCATTTAGTTGCTCGCTTTTTGGATGTGGACATGGGAGAGCTCATTTGTTTCACAGTATGTTGACCAGACTCGCGGACCTTTGAACGAGGGTGGGTTGTATGGCGAGCGCATGGGTGAGTTTGCTTTTCTATACCGCCTACTTTTATTCGCCGTGCTGACAAGTGTGCATGCAGGATGGCACCTTCCCGGATTCCCAGACCAAGACTGGGAGGAAGGTGCACCAACAACCGGAATCTCCGAAGCCGGCGTCAGCTTCTACAGGTCAGTACTACATCATCAAAACCCAAACTTTCACGTTGCTAACGCGTATTGCACAGGACAACATTCACGCTCGACGTCCCAGCAGGCGTCGACTACCCCATGGCGATTGTCGTGTCCAACATCACCACGAACCCTTACTTCCGCTCACAGTTCTACGTCAACGGATACCAGTTCGGCAAATACGGTAAGTGCACACTCCCCCGTTCTCATGCGTAGCACTGAACACCTGCCACCGAACAGTAAACAGCATTGGACCCCAAGTGTCCTTCCCAGTTCGTACGTATCCCTCTCACTTTCCCCTACACTACCCCAAACTCACCCCACCTCACCCTCAGCCCAAGGTATCTTAAACTACAACGGCCTCAATACCCTCGCCGTCTCTCTCTGGGCCCAAGGCGCAGAAGGCGCCAAGCTCAACTCGATAGCGCTCGAGACGACTGCGATGGTGGAGACGAGTATGACGCCTGTTGTGAACCAGCCTATGCCTGCTTGGACGCCCAGATTGGGTGCGACGTAGGTAGGAGGTACGAAAGAGGTGAAGCGGGAGGCTACTGCCGACCACCCGAGCCAGGTAAATGTGCGTTACTAGCGAGAAAGTTGTACTATTGGCGAGGTTATCATTACGTTGAACGGAATGAAAGATGGTATTTGTAAATGTTCGAATACGGGCTGCGCTCCTGGCCGTGCTTGCACAAACTTGATCCCAGGAAACGTACATCCGCACAAGGATGCCACAAGCAGCTCGGTGTGAAGCATGATAAGGGTAATAGAGCTGATTCGAGCACTACCAGGTCGCGTGCTAAAAAGTGCACTTGTAAAATCACATTATTGTCGTACCACGACATAGCTGTCTGGCACACTAGAAATACACTATCCGCGACGTATCGAGGAATCCACGAATGCTCAGAAGCCATTTTAACGCTTATACCGCTATCACCTCAGATCCGCGAATTGCACCGGACATTCCACCCCTATTTTCGTCGGTACCAAGATATTTGGGCAGCCGGACGTCCGTCGTCCCCTGTTCTTCCGCTGGAAATATTTGAATATCAATGGCCCCATTGAAAATGAAGGAGCAGATACGTACGTGTTGCGTGCGAGAAGTACGTCACGAGGCCCATGATCACAATCACAAACGCAACGAAGTAAAGCCAGTACGGTGAGTAGTGCTAGATAAACAAACGCGTAAATTGCTTTGTATAGGTTATGCTTGCGCGCTGAGACTCACGAATAGGAGTAGCCTTGGAAGAACACCACAACGTGGCGATTCAGCACATTATCTTATTTCGTTTCACATGCAAGGTGAAAGCGCACCAAATAATAGTCCGTAAAAGTCGCTTGTGAGGAGTGACATGTTCATGTAAGGCGACGAGGCGATACGAAACAGCATCATCTGGAATGAGTACGTCAGAATGACACCTGAAATTTAGTCCTCGTCAATGATGTCGCCAAGTCTACCAATATACCAAAGCCGAAGTGAGCACTTACATGTTGCATACCCGAGGAGCAGGCCAACTAGGCGCGGCATTAACACCATGAGACATAGGATTAAACGAAGAGCACGAGATACACGCACCAGTAGCCCCATTCCAAGAGGCATTCGGAATGTCCTTATGTTCCACTGCCGCGGACTGAATGGCACTACAGATCATGCCCCACATCCCCATTTGCCCAAGAACCTGCACAGGCCATGTTTAAGTTCCACGGACTCCCCCATAAAAAATGAGGCGCACCTCGTATAACGGCGACCGCCGGATGAAAACCTCTTCTACTGCGTTCACTGTGAACGAACTTCTTAAAAACCCATTCCAATCCACCAGATGAATAAAAAAGTCCAGCACCGATGCCATAGAGCGTCCCAGAGGCGATCATGAACGCATCCCCTACACCTTGTTGCCGGGCAGTCCCGTTTTTATCTGTCAGGAGATCCGAAATAACGAGTAGCACTAGTCCACTGATGCAAATGAGGACGCCCTGGCAACGGTCAGAGAAGCCATACCGTGATGTAGTAGTGAGATGAGAAGGTAAGAGGGAAAGGGCAGGCACATACGGTGATTTGTGTCCAGTGATATCGGACGCGCATCAGTATAAAGCAGACGGCCATACAGACAGGTATAGACCAGCTGAACGTGGGCGATGCATAAATAAGCCTTCGCGCGAGGGGAATCTAGATGAGGGTACACTCACGAATCCAGAAGCATACACGACATCAAGTCAGTGTACCCGAACGCCTGTTTGGTATGTCATCGTGAAGCTTGACTGGTAGTTCCCTCTACAATACGCACCTTCACGTACAAATAACCCGCTTCGAAATCGCCGAGAGCGAGGAGAAAGTCTATAAATATAGTAATGTCGTAAGTGCTTCTGTTAAGGAGTCCGAGCACTGAACGTAGCTGACATTTCCAGCCATCATGTGCAATCAGTTTGCACCAGCCTCTGAATCCATCTGCAGATAAGTCTGCGTGAAAACAAAAAAAAACTCCAGAGCTATGAAAGGAACGGAACCAACAACGATAGATCGTATATGGCGTGTACACCATGCAAATGCTCGTGTAACTGTAGGAAGGGAATCAAAAGGTCATGCTTAAACGAACAACGTATGTCCCCTCACAAGATGAGGACTTGGGTACTCGGCAGGACCCAATTTCGATCGACAAGCTCCGTCGTAAGAACAGAAACAAAGGTCAGCAACAAGCTTAGAGTCTGGCCCAGGAGTAACGATAATCGCGCGTAGACGCTTTTCAGGAAAGCCGTTGGTGAGGCTAGAGAAATCGGAGGGCGGCGTGGAATTGTTGGACGTGGTGGGACAGTGACGACCGGTGTAAGAAGAGCTTCAGGTTGAGGAGAACCCGAACTTGAAGGTGACAGCTCGATGGCGTCTGGTTGTTTCCAATCCACAGCTTTCTCGGAGAATGATAGCATGGTGGTCAACTTGAATCGCCGGCAGTAGTCTTCTGGAAGACGATGGACTGGGGAGGAACACTGCCGTTACCTAACTTCGAATGGGAGTTCACGGCGATCACAGGGTGGAGACTTCCTTCCGAGTAGCAAAGCGCTCCTTGTTCATCTTAGATCTTGGTGAGACGTTTGGGTGCGGTCATTTCACCAGCTCTGGGGCTCACCCGCATGGACCTGGATTTTGTCGTTGGGCGCTGTCGAAGCCCGAGCCCTAATTATCGCATCTTTTAGAATGGATTGGAGCGACGCGTCGCAGTGAATGAAGGTGCCGCCCGAGAGGCCATGCGTTGGGTGTGGCTGCCGACACTACTACTTCATAGCGTCCTAGACCGAGAATGGTAGGCCGAGAGGACGGAAGTATTAGTATATGCGCGTGAGCCATACCATGCGTACGAGGCGGTAATTGGAGCAAGGAGAGGCTTCTAGCGCGTCTTAGTGACTCCAGTAGTTGGTCGCCATGACCCAACAGCAGGTGGGAGTACCATAGCTATATAGGAGTACAAAAAAAAGGCCCGCCATGATATCTCAGCCATGCGAAGATCCTCTTCACCAGCACTGACCGCAGCTCGGAGCAGCTCGAAGGCCACCCACAGTACCCGCGCGAGATGTTCAGCTGCGGCATCGTCATTGCGAGAGTTGCAAAGTTCGAAAGCTCTGACGTACGCAGACCCTGACACTCTGAAGATCGTGAGTCATGCCATGCACGCTGCAGCTTCTCCTGTATAGCGACCAATGGCATTGCCAGGACAGAACTCCGAGTCGTGCGTGTCACAACACGTCAGAGTCGTAGCGGATACTTGACCATCAATCTCCCCTAAGTTGACAGTCCAGATTCCAGTCTAGACCCCAGAGTTAGGGGGGAGGGGGGGCACGAACTTTAGTCTGGTAATCAAACCGTCTACGAGGCAAGTATCGACGGCCTGCTTCATGGTAAATACGGGCTGGTCACCAGACTACCGTCGAACTCAGAGGTAACGTATTTCTTGGAACTCTTACCACGCTGAACAGACACTGGCTGATATATGTATCCCGGCTCTTAGCACTGCGTCTAGCGAGCGTCCGCGACGCAGATCAGATCTCTGGCGGTGCCTCATACAAGAATAAATCCAAACCGAGCGGACGATTCAAGAATCGAGACGTCCGCAATGCACATTCCGACCTCTCCGATATCGATTTGAAAAGGCACCCTAACAGGTACCACATCATAACATCCGTACCTGTGTGTAGTTATTTTAACCCAACAGCCCAGAACTCACGATGGCACTCAAGCAACATCAGAGCTGAGGTTGAATTCAGAATCCAAAATCCAAAAGGGTATCTTGATCCGGATAAGTCATAGGGCGTACGGCGCAGGAACGTTTGCGATTGATGAAAGTGAAGAAGAGAAGAAGATGTTGGCGTCACAGATGGCAGTCTATCGGACCACGTGTTCTCAAGGTGTTCGCGCCAAGAGTGGAACGATGGTTGGTTAGGAAGTCAGTGGAACTTTCGAAGTATTGGATTCGGGAGTACGTCCGGGCTCTCGCCCAGGAGACGCCCTCCGAAGGGGGAAGAGTCTTGTGGGTCTTGTTCCCTTTTGCCTCCCGATGCAGATGGTGTGCCCGGATCGAGCATGAGATTGGTTAAAGGGATGTCCGCCAGGGGGTAGGTGATAGCGAGTGATAGATTTTGAAGAATGCAGAAGGCTCAGGGTGATAAGGGGTGATAGAGTACCCATTCATCCAGCCCGGTGCATCCCGTGATATATACCTTCATACCAGAAACACGATGGTCGTCACAGGACGGAGATTGATGGTTCCTTCACTTGATGACCGTCGCTATCGTCGACGATGGACGGCTTCGTGTCATTCATTTGGCCGATGGAGCATGTGGAATCTGTAAGTACGTACGTCTTGCATGGATAAGTGCTCGTAAAGAGGCTTGTCAGGGAAGGACCTGCAAAAGCGCTCGGAGTTTGGTAGACAGTTAACTTCATGATCCTCCGCCGCCGCTGATAACGGGTTAAACATCCCTCTAACAGCCCACAATGATCATCAGATCCAGAGGATATTTTTACAATATTCCGCGAGTATACGCCGCCGCCGGCCTTGGGAAGCAAGTATGACCCGCATGGAGATTCTGGACAAGCATAAGAAAAAGAAAAAGAAAGCAAGTAAGGATGCAAATCGGGAAAATCGAGTACGCATGGTCTTGCCTCGAGGCAGGAATAGTTGACGGGGTAAGAACACGCGAAGTTGGTGCAAGGAGGCTAGGCAAGTCCGATGTTAGCATGACATGGCATGTTCGGGACACGAGGAGGGGCCTCGGGTTGGTGGCTTTTCCCTATCCTCGAATACAAAGATAACTCGGGAGCTCCAACGCCCTACATGCCGCTCAATTGTTGCGTTGAGGGTGCTCATCGCAAGGGTGTATTATACTCGTTGGGGCAGAATGGATGATACGTCGACAACTTATCAAATTGTACGTGACGCAGGTGACGGAGGAGAAGAGAGATATCTTCCCACGACGGAGAATCTAGACCTGTCGCTGTCGTCAATGTCAACGCGGTGGGCCCATCCCGAATGATTCCATGCTGTCAGCGCGGCATCGTTATCAGTCGATGAAACTTGAGATGAAGGCACCAAACCGGGTCGTGACTTGTTTCACAAACGTGCTCACTCAGGCCTCCATCGAGGATTCGACGCTTTGCAGTCTTTGTTCTCTGAGGGAGTAGACGCTATACCGTTTGTGAGTACAATTGGATGCAGTAATTAATGGGTTGGAGTGGACACGCATGAGGATACGAGGGGCGCCAGCATGATGCCGGACCGTTGCCGGGTGGGTCTTCGCGAAGATCTGGTTAACCCGATATAGGAATGCATTGTTCGATGTGGACTCGATTCGTTTCTCCCTTCGTTCTGGCTCGGTCTTCATCTTGCTTACTTGTTTCTAGCCTTATCACACGGCACACGCTGGTCGCTCATTTTTTATACTGACACAAAGAAAAAGCTCTTTTATTATATACTTAATCTTACTGAGAAACGTGCTTCTGTCATGCATCGCCGCACTCCTTCAAATCGACTCTCCCTCCTGCCTCAGAACCCAAAGAACAGTATCTCCACAACTCCATCGACAAACACGAACGCCTCAATGCCGTCGTCGTCCTTCTACAGAGGCACGATGAACACCCCACCACTCCCAGTAACCTCCCTTCTCCATCCTTTCAGCTCACCCCGAAAGCACCGTCTAAAGCACCGCACAACTATCTTTGCCCTCTTCGGCCTTGTCGCACTCACCTGCTACGTGCTATTCATCTTGAACCCCACTCTGGACATCTCAAAGCCACTCCGCACACACGTGCAAGACCATGATCGAGTTTACGCCTACAATGATGAAAATCAAGCTGCTCAGAAGGCTAACGCCAATGCCAATGTTCCCGAACAGCAGTCCGCGAGCTATCGCAACTCGGCGCACCGGAAAACTCAGCCACAACTACAACCTGTCCCTGTCGCTCCTCAGAGACCGCAGATTTCGCTTACGCCTTCGGAAGAGCTGGCAGCGCTCTCGGCATTCCTTGCGGCCCTTCCTCACAATGTGCTCCCTGCAACCGTAGACCCAAAGGAGCCACTCGACCCACAACTTGTCTTGGACTTTGACCCTCGGAGCGAGCGAGCGAGAGAGGAGCTCAACAGAGTTGTCGAAGAGGTATGGTCTCGGTACCCGGTAATGTTGTTCACCAAGGTACGTTGTTATTTGAGGGAAAATATGTTTAATCGGGACTAAATTAATTCCGATGCTCCTCAGCTTCACTCAGCAGACTCGCGCGAAGTCCGATACATGCTTTCGAACATGCACCTCCAGCCATCTCCGCTCGTGTTCGAAGTAGACCAGCGCGAAGACGCCCCGGTTCTTATTCCCCTTCTAAACCGACTCACGCATGTGCCGACACTTCCTATCCTGCTTATCGGCGGACAACCTGTCGGAACAGAAGCGGAGGATACGAAGAGCCTAATGGCGGTAATTCGGGGACTACATGAGAGTGGAGAATTGTCGCGGATGGTGTTGGAGGCAGGGGCGAAGCTTGATTCTGGGAAGCGAAGGGGGAGGAAGGGCAAGTAAGCCCTTTTGAGTAATTTGATGGCCTGTTGTGGAAAGAAGAGGGAAGGGGAATAGGAGAAGCAGAGCAAAATAGGAAATGAACTTGGAGGAAGAAGAAGAGCGGACGACAACGTCGACTTTTGAGGATAGGATGGCCACCAGCATACGCCCCTGGCACCTGCACCCGGAGCAATCCACTGGCCATCGCACCTCGTTGACCCCTCCCCGAACTTCTTGCACATACCCGCTAACGACATAACATTCCCCCACTTATATACCAACCCAACGCACTTCCACCGCATATTTAGACTCGCTTTTTGGTCCATCCAGAAGCCCTGTATTCACATGCTCATCGTGTCGGTGGTACCGACTCATCTTCAGATGTGACCGGTCCTCGACCTACGTACAGTACCATACCATAATTTTCTATCATCATATCCCACTTACCAGGCGTAGGGGGACGGACTCGGGCGTTGGTGACATAGTCAATCACTTACTTACCTTTGCATGTAGATAGTTTTCGCTTTTGGTGGAATTCAACTGTCTTTGAATTTTAAGTGGGCAGTCTATACGTAGAGGCAGCAACTGTCACTGACATCATGGAGATGGAGGTTCGTCGCCGACTCGTCGGTGCATGATGTGCGCAGCTCCAAGCCCCCCGTTGAGGAACGATGACGGCGTCGCGGATGATGTACTACCGCCGGATGTTTTAAAATTTACTGTGCTGGAGTGCAATATTGAACCCTTTGTCAACCCCACGTTTCGTCCGTGACGCCGGCAGCCTACTTTACTTCTGCTTGGCACCGTCAAAGACTCACAGCAAGCAGTTTTACAGGCTTACATTGCTTCAATTGCAACTTGCACCAGACCAGGGACAATTTGAAATCACCTACGCTGTGGCAGTCTAGCAGCGGACGTCGAGCAAGTGTCCCGCCAAATCCAAGTTCACAAACTAAATATATCTTCGACATACAGCCTCGGCGCCAGTGAACGTATCATCGGTCATCTACTACCTTCTCACCTCCAAGAGCACGCATGCCCTCCATCCGTCCACGCAGATTCTTCCTTCTCATCCTCACGCTTCCCTTCCTCTTCCTCACCCTCCTTTACGTCGGCTCTCCAACCTCCCGCCGCACCATCTCCGTTTTCCTCTCCACGAGCGCCCCTGACGAAACCAAACTCCCGGATGAGATATTCGGGCTGCTTCATTTCGTGACTGCCCCAGAGGAAGAAGGGAGAGTGATCAAGGTCGCCGGGGAACCTCAGGACATTGGCGCTGGTGGGGATGATTGGGCTCAGACGTTAGGGGCTCCGGTCGCCCCGGAGAAACAAATTGAGATGGCGTGGTATGCTTTGGGGTCTATTGCGAAGACGGGGCGGGGTCGAGGTCGGGGAGGGGCGACGGGTGGTGGTTGGGCGGAGAGGATGAAGCTGTTGAGAGAGGAGTATCCTTTGGTGGTGTTTTCGAAGGTGGGTGTTAGACATTGGGAAGGGGGTTTCTTAATTGACCTTGGTATGGGGTTGACACAGTCGTACTGCCCGTAAGTGTTACTTGTGCGAGCGCCTCTCTGACGTGCTTCATAGCGGCTAATCATTGGTTACTCCCATCATCTGGGTTCGCTGTCTTCGCTGTGACATTCCTCGAAATGCTAAATAGCTATTCGAGACGAGCGAAGAAACTCCTCGAGAGCTACAAGCTCTCTCCACCACCCAAAGTCATAGAGGTCGACTTACGAGGTACGTACCTGCTCTTACTTTCTTCACTCCAACAGAACTATCGACTCACCATTCATCCCAATTTCGATACGACTTTTGAACCATCCAGAGGACTCCCCCCACCTAAAATCCCTCCTCACGCGCCTCACTCATCGGTCTACATTCCCCAATGTGGTCTTGCATGGTCGGTCTATAGGTGGTTCCGACGAGCTCGCGCGGATGCATGAGGAAGGGCGGCTAGGCGAGTTGCTGGAGAGCGGTGGAATGAAAGTGGGGTGGACGGGCGAGGGAGGGGAGGGTATTATCATTTAATAGGGTGAGTGTGCTGTGAAACTGTCACCCATTGTACACGTGGGGCTTATATCTTGGTGAAACCAGTGGGCAGAGTCGGACTCCAGGTATTTACTTAGAGTGCTATATTCCACCAGTGCAAGGACGTTTTTCAGTTACGTAGTCTGCTGTCACTTTCAACCTTGGGCATCTCAGTTTCTTCACTATAGCATTTGCAATTGGAACTCTAGTTCTGTCGTCGTAGAGGCGACCCAAGCAGCTCAGTGATACCGCAACTCAACAAGCGCGCGCACAAATAAGTTCTTTCATTCTGTTTAACGGCAGCACGGATAGCGCAAGAAATGGTGGCTTCTGCGGATTCATAAGTAGATCCGCCAGTGCGACGTGGACGGCGTATTTTGGGCGTGCCAAGCAGCTAAATCGTGGTGTCGACACTAATGTGAGTTTACATGCATGCACATTTGATATCGTACGACCCGTTACAGGCTATCTACTTGTTGGTGTGCTAGATGACCCTACCTTTGACACTCAGGCTGAGCTGTGGGGCCTTGTGGTCCTGCGTGCCGTGCAAAAGAAGGTGTATTAATTGCCCAGTGGTCATACTTCTGTAGATCCTCATGCGTCGACGAGGAGAGGTTTGCGTGAGTGTTCCATATCAATGTTCTCCAAGCGATCCAAAACGTCCACCACGATTTACACTGCACTGAAAGGTCATTTAGGTTTGATCTTCCTGGGCTATATAACTGTGATATCCCCACCGAACGAGATCGGTACCCCACTCCACTATGACAACATACGGAAAGGGCGGATGGCAGAGGAAAACCTTTGAATCCAACCGTGTCAATCCAGAATTTCTCTTCAAGGACCTTCAAACTTCCATCATGACTCTGTCCTTCGATTCAGCAGTTGCTTCAGACGCGAGAGCTGTCCAGCTGAGCGATGTTAAATCAGTCGCGTCTTACTCTTGGATAGAAGCTGCGACCCCAACCATAGCCGTTCCAGGTATGTCAGATGTCATACAGTGTGTCGGGTTGAATACTTACTCTGGATCAAGGTTCTCCTAGGGTTTGGAGAGGCATCAATATTGCGAGGGTTCCTCTGGATCAAGGGGAGCAGTTTGTGCATCATGACGCATCAAAGATGGACAAGCAGTCTCCATTGCTTCCTCTCTTCGTTGCCATTGATGCCCTCCACGACGATTTCCCTTATAATGATGTTGACCTAATCATCAATCGCAACACCTTCCGCAAGCTCCTCTCCCATATCAACAAAAGTCGTGATGCAGCCGACTTTCGGATAGACATTGACTTGGTACAGAACACCTGCGTGCTCACGCGGCGCGAAGAGAACAATACCGAGGATCCTGGGTCCCGAAGTGGCTTCGGTCACGAGTACTTGAAAGCCGCGACCAGAGCCCCGCTGGGTTTTGAGAACATGACAGGTCACCATCGGATTATATCATATGTAAGACATTCACATACTCTATAGCATCGTGACGTTGAAACCTTGTGCTCTTGGTAGAACTTTGGGGGCATGAAGATGTTATGTGGTTGCGTAGTGGATGCCTGCACGGAGCCTGAGAGTGAAGACGACGATTCCCTTCTCACGTCTTTCTCTTCTTTGGATATTCACGGCCGAGGGGGTGCAGTATCGCATTCTCAGAGATCTATGCCGGGACTCGATGTGAAGCTCGCCTCACCGCGTTCGCTAATACCTCAATCGAACCTGATTGAGATCAAGACAAGGTCCTACAAGAAAGACTTCAACTGGACTGATATCTACCCACAGCTCTTTCTGTCACAGACTGCTTACCTCTACGTCGGGTTCCATGACCGTGGCAACTTCTCGCCTGTGGAGAAAATCCAGCTTAACAGCGATGCTATGAAGGATCACGAGGAGCAAGCCAAGGCACCCTGTGGAAGCTGAAAGTGTTGCTGGAGGACATTTTGAAGGCTGTGCGTAAAGTGGGGACGGGTGTTCCTACGAGCTTGGTTTGTCAGAATGGGATCTTGACTCTTTGGAGGAGGAGGGAGGGAACTGGAAAAAGCCTTGGGGTCGAGATCACAAGCAGGTTCGAGAACTCGAAGGGCGTCGACGCACGTAAATAACATAGCTACTTTGGAGTGTACACGCGTTACAGGTGTACATAATTATGCCCTTCCTGTTTCTTTTGGCAGTACGAAACCTGCACTCAGGCGCCTAGTAGTACGAGCACATACATACCTACTAGTATCACCTACCGCCAAACCACTGATGCATGCGGCACGTACGGCAGTGCCAACCAAATTAATTGGGACCGTACCGAGGAAGTTGTCTGCTTGGTACAAGTACTGCTGGGAAACCTTACTGTTCTATGCCCCCCGCTGTCGCTCGAGATAGAGGGAAAGTTGCAGATGCGCCCAGTCCGTCCCGTGGTAGTACGTATTAAATTTAGTAGCCAACTTGACGCTGGCCTGGAATGATCGGCGAAGGTGTGACCCACATGGACCCGATTCGGACGTTTCCCTATAGTCGAAGTCCATCTTACGTAGAATCTTATATACTCATCTTGTGCTCAACTACCATCTAGTTTCCAGACGATGTCAAAGAAAAAACCGAGCAAGCCAACAATGCTCTCATCGTCGCGAGACCTTGTTCCTGTCGGACCGAGACATGTTCAAGTCAAGTATCAGGGCAAACGAGATGAAAATGGACTCAAGCCATCCACATCTCGTGCTCTGGTCCTGCGCAACGGAAAGTATGGCGCTTTCGGAACTGGAGAGGTCATGCTTGCTAGTAAAATGAGTGGTAGGGAGAAGCTTGATCTTCTAGCAGGTTTGATCAGTAGCCCCTTGGGAGTCGACATAACCCCTCACATACACCTTCAGAGGACCTTGTTTCACAGAAGTCGCGTTCTGCTGTGATGTCTCCTCTTAAGCTCGAGAAATGCATCAGAATAGCAGACTCCCAGTTCAACGGTATGCGTGTGTTTAATAATGTCCTGTCATTTCGGACGCTCAATTCGCTTCAGCCTACCTCGACGACATTGCTGACCTCAGGGATCCCGAGCTGTTTTACGACAGGATAAAAGCTGAGGTTGCTGCAAGAACACCCTACGCAAAAGGTGTTCAAGAGACTCTCCAGAATGCTTCATATGTTGCATCAGTAATTGCAACAAGGTACGATCAGTTTCTATATGCACCGAATATACGAAACCCATGATCACGCAGGGTTCACAATGCGTACATGATAGCTTCAGGGTGGAAAATTGTTCTTGACACACTTCGCTCTCTCCAAGAGTATGGTTTAAGCGATACGACAGCGCACATTCAGCTTCAAAAGGATGAGAATGTACGATCTCAGTACCTTGCTCTCTGCGATATTGTTGGCGTCTTGATCGATCTCGGACAAGCCCAATTCTCTGTTCTCGCAACGACTACACGTATGTCACTTACAGTTGTTTTGAGTTCGGAGAGGCTCATGTCCATTCAGCTCACTATGTTCGGTACTTCACTAAGGTGGAGGGTATACAACCTGGAGATCCAGAGATAGCGTTCGACTGGGCTGGTCTAAAAGATGCATGCAGGTCGTTTTTGGACTCCATAATCATTGAACTGTGCTTCCCCAGAGCACCGTATCCAAAGCGCATCCTCTATCAGATACTCCACGACGCTATTGATGAGTCCCCAAAGGAAGCTAAGCGATTTCCACAAAAGATGTGGGATGCAATTGGCGAACTTTCTGTAAGTTTATCGGAATTGTTTGTCCAGTGACGGTGTGAATCACGCTTTGGACAGGTTACGCTGGAGCTTCAGGAGCTCTTGGAGAGGCCATTGCTGGGACCCCAAGGAGAGCAACTCAAAGGCCTCCCGCGCCAGATGCCCGAGCAATACGAGATGTGGCTAGACGCTCAGATTTACTCCAAACAGGCCTCGGAACTGTATGCAAACTTCAAGGACCTCATCAGCCCTTTGGAGAAAACCTCGGACCGTTCTACGCTGGATAATATGTGGAGGTTCATGAATCTGGTATGTCAGTACGACGACGCGTTGGACCTGCTCTCATTGCTGTCTCCAGAACTATAAAACAGTTTCAAATCTACCTCTCGACACTCTGTGGCAGCTCGATGAAGCGCTTCGTCGCACACCCCAGTGGAGTGCTTTCTATATGCCCAACCTTCGCACCTACGAATCTGGCTCCGATGACGAGGGAGTGTCAAAATCTCTCGTGAAGAGCAAAGGCTCAAAGAGGAACGGAACGAAGAAACCCAACAAGAAGCTGCTCGCTATCACAGACGGGCGTGCTGATGACGAAAGCGACGGCTCCATGCCTGACCTCCAATCTGTCTCCGATTCATCTGACGAGAGCGATCTAGATGCCTTTGAATCGGAGGCTGGTGGAGACGACTCTGAAGAGGACGACAGTGATTGGGAGGACGACAGTGAATACGACTCCGAAGAAGAAGAGCTGTACAGGACTATGTTGAGGGAGGCTATGGATACTGCGATGGCGATCCCTGAGTTCTTTGACCCGAAGACGGAAGTGCCAGAGTTTGAAGCATTTGCGGAGGAGAGAAAGGGAAATCCCTTCTTAAAACTCCTTGGGTCATTGAGAGGTGAGCGCGTCCCAAACATATCAATTTTGCATGCACCGACATCGTCCTTGCACAGGGCGTATGTTCTCCGCTGATTCAAAGCTCAGCTCAACTACTCGAACCGCACCGCGAAAAGGCCAGTTTGGAACGAAGGTGCAAGCCGCGAAGGCTGCGAGCAAAGTGTCCCCTGCTCCGGCACTCAAAATCGATTTCTCTGGCGTCCTGGACGATGATTTGCCGCCCCTTCAGCCTCTGACAGCCCCGAGGAAGAGGTGGGAACCGAAGCCATTCGTAGCAAAGACTCCAAGCGCACCTGGTAAGACCACAAGATGATACTACCCTCCCAAATCGCTGACGCCCCGTCGTAGCTCTTGTTTCACAAGAACCACAGAGTCATCGTGCGACGGTTGAGGACGCTGAGGACGAAGACGATGATGCTGCGTCCACGGCGAGCAAGAAGAAAAAGAAAAAGAAGCCCAAGAAGAAAAAGGCTGGGCTCGGTAACTTGGGTACAGTCCAAGAGGACTCTGTGCCTCCCACTCCAGCTACACCCACCAAACCTTCCTCCGGGTTTAGTCCCAGTCCCGAAAGTCCCACCAAGTCCCCTTCTTCGAGCAAGCCTTCTGTTGCTAATGCCTCACTCGGATCCCTCGCCCTCGCATCCACGGCCTCTCTGCCTATTGAGCCCACTACGGGTAAATCGGGTCGCTCGTACCTCCAAGAACTAGGATCGACGAAAGGAAAGGTCAAGTCCCGCCCAGATCACGCGTCCCTCTTCTCAGAAAAAAGAGGATTCCTTTCGAAGCTAAGTGGGAAAGACAAGGACAAAGAAAAGGATAAGCCTAAGAAGGAGAAAGAGCATGACCCTAACGTCAATAAGAAGTTCACGTGGTTCAACAAACTTGGGAAGAAGACAACCGGTTACATGCATCAGCTACTGCGGACGAGCGCTGACGAAAAAGCTGGTGCTTTGAAGTGGGAGAATTTTGTGAAAGTAAGTTTTGGCTGAAGCTTGTTGATGTAGTTTAGAGACTAATGCTCGTTGTCCCAGCTCATGAAAGACATGGGCTTTGAGTACGATCCCAGCACTGCAGGCTCGTCTGTTCGCTTTGACCCGCCTAACCCAAAGGATAGGGTGAGTGTCACTAGTTCACCGACTTTTTGGCTTTTTTGATAGCAGTCCCTATCCCACAGGCAATAAGCTTCCACAAGCGTACGTATCTAATGCCCATGCACAATGTCTTTGTTCATTTGACTTGCTTTATCTCACAGCACATCCCGATCCTACTCTGTACCCAAATCACCTGAGAGAGTTTGGGAAGAAGTTGAAAGAGTACTATGGCTGGTCGGAAGAGGATTTCCTGAAGCGAACCACTAACATCTGATCTTCTGCTTTTTGATACACCGCAGTCCTTAGACTATAGTTGCGTTTTACAATATGTACTGTACCACTATTGGCTTGTATTCTGGCTCAACAACTGGTCCATTCGCCGGGGCTCGTCCAGAGTCCCTGGACGTGCGTACATCAGCATTACCGTCCCGCTCCTGAATAGGAAAGCGGGAATTTCTCGTAGTCCATCCGAAGAAGTTGAACGAGCGTTATTATTGCAAGTGGAACAAGCCTTCTTGACGCGGACCCGATGCGCTGGTAGTGATGTTTAACTAGGTGATTCCATTATATGACAGACAGTGAACTATATTGCTGCGTCCTACAGTATGATTTCGCCTGATATATATGCCTATAGTTGTCACCTTTGACTTAAAAAGGTGGAGGAAGGAACCTCATCGCGGCCTTCGTTAGATGCAGCTTTGAGGATGCAGCTGGACATGATAAGCGTCAGACAGCGCTCTGGTAGGAATGTCCCACCACTCACGGTTACCAGTGTTGATCGCATCGATCATGCCATATACCCAATCCTCTGCGAGCAATCGAGACATTTCTGGCTCACGCGCTCTCATTGAGGCACCGCCATCACGCAGGGAGAACCACAGGAATCGAATCAAGTCCTCACAGATGATGACGATCTGACACGTGTCGGGACCGCGCCGCTCGTTTATGCAAGCGACTGTTTCCTCGGTAGCCTCGTCGATTTCACGCAGGCGTTCGATGAAGCTCTCGCGTGTCTCAACACCTCCACCGTGCATCTAGATAGTATTAGCCAGTATAAGTGATACAACTCCGGAACTGTGCATTGTGTATGCGCTGACCTTGAAGTAGAGAGATTGATTCGGTGGGTTCGGATGGCGCTCAAGTTCGATCGCGATACTGCCCGAAGGTTATCAATCAGTGTTCGCAAAATAAGAAAAAACCATCTGCACCGACAGGTGAGTAGCAAGACGGTCAGGAGGGTGGTTCGTCAGGTCCATAGCCCATAAAGCCCAGGTATGCAGCTGGTCTCGCCAATTATTGATCCATTTGGAGAGTTGAGTATTCAGGGCATTGCCCTCTGGATCTTTGGCGAGACTGTCTCGAAGAGACGTGCTACATCTCAGTTTGTGTGTTTTCCAAGAAGCCACCTGGCATTCTTTGGAGCAGTACCGAACCAGGCTGGTAGTAGGACGGCGCGTCTGAGTCAGTGGTGGACATCGTTGATGGAAGACAGGGGTGACCCACCGGCATCGAGCACAAGTCTTGACCTTGTCTCTTCCGACATTCTTGTTACAGTACATGCATCTTCCTTTGAAATCCTTTTCCTCAACTGGTGTCTGCATGTTGCTAGCCTTACCCGAACAAATTGGAACAAGTAGCACTTCAACTTGAAGCACTGCAACGACGGCACAATTTATTAGTCGCGTCAAGGTCACGAGATTAGATAATAGACAGTCGTAAATGGGCCTATGTTCTCACGGGTGATGTAGATCTTGTGTGCTGTCAAGACCACCGTCAAAGGCATTAAGTAACAGAGCCTGCTCGCTGTCGTGAACGATGGCGGCGAGGCCTCCCCCAGCGCGGCCACACATCGGATTGCACCCTTCATTCAACGCCAAAGCAAATACAGACTGGGGCGAAGATGATGCTTGGGACAGCACATCAGACTCGGAATCTCCACGTCAATCGACAATAGCACGGTCGTGGAGACAAACCTCAAATACCCAGGCCAAACGGCAGCCATCGCCTGTGACGGCGCCAAAGCCAGTCCCAAGGACTTCTACCAATTCATCATCATCAACCCTTGCTCTATCTTACACTCATCTCAATGCCCCAAGCCCCAGTTCTTACCCTCCCAAGACCGAGTCGGGTCAACCAGCCAAGGGTGGATGGACTATGGTCCGAAAATCCAGCACTTCGCAGAACAGTACGGATGGCAAGGCTCTGTCCAAGTTCGATGATCCCCACACAGACGCCGATCTTGATGGTGACATGGTTGTGGGAGACTTCGAGCCAGAGACGGAGGCAGCGACAGGAAACAAAGCTAGACCAGAACAAGGCTCGATCAAATCCGATGCAGAAGAACTAGTGAACGGTATTGAATCGCCTTGAGCGTTGCCATGCTACTCTAAGTAAACGAATAGATCCATTTCACAGGCTTCTTCATTCTCCCCCACCACAACCAAAGCCGAGCTCCAGAATGGGTCACTCCCCACGTTCCAGTGATGCAGAGAAACTGTCCCGGGAATCATCTATTCGTAGCAACCGACGGCTGAAGTTCGTTGATTGCCTGAGTCAGGACGACGTGAATATAGGTAAGGTGCAATATCCAGGTGTTTGACTCTGACGCCCAATAACTTGCGTAGCTGACCTGCGAAAGCTGGCATGGGCTGGAACACCAAACGACCTAAGGCCAGTCGTTTGGCCAATACTTCTCGTATGTATCTATGAACCAATTCACGCGTGCAGCAAATAACGCCGTATATAGGGCTATATCCCACTGCCTTCAAATCTACGAGCTTCCAGCCTTGCTCGCAAGCGGGGAGAATATCTCTCTTTGGTCGAGCTAGCCTTCGCTCGTGATCGACATGGTCTTGATCAACAAATTTGGCACCAAATTGAAATTGACGTCCCACGAACGCGACCTGGTGTTCGGCTTTGGATGCAGGCGTCCACGCAACGTGTACGTCGTTGCTCTATAAAATTGAGTGTTGCAACTTTTGAGGCTCTTGGCAAGTAGAGTCTTGAGCGGATCCTCTATGTTTGGGCCATACGTCACCCTGCAAGTGGGTACGTTCAGGGGATAAATGATCTTGTCACTCCGTTCTTCCAAGTCTTCCTATCGGCGTACATAGGCAAGTGCACGTTAGCGAAACTATGCATTGCCTGCTTACGACCTGCCTCCCACCAGACTCGGATCCTGAGGAATTCGATACCGCTCTCCTACCTGAGAATGTCCTGAATGCCGTCGAGGCAGACTCATTCTGGTGCTTATCGCGCCTCTTAGATGGGATTCAAGACAACTATATCTCTGCCCAGCCGGGGATACAGCGCAGCGTGAAGCGGATGGCAGAGCTCGTTGCACGTATTGATGGTTCGTCCCCCATCCCATGTTATCTGGCAATAGGCTAAGACTGACTTGGAACACAGCACCCCTTTACGCACACCTCGAGTCTCAAAACGTCGAGTTCATGCAATTTGCGTTCCGCTGGATGAATTGTCTTCTCATGCGAGAAATTAGTGTTCAGAACACTATCCGCATGTGGGATACGTACTTGGTCAGCTTCCGCATTCTACCTTCTCGCGGTGACGGTTGGACTAATAATAATGACCTTATTTAGGCTGAAGGCGCAGATGCATTCTCCCAATTTCACTTATACGTATGCTCTGCGTTCCTCGTCAAATGGAGCGCCAAGCTTCGACAAATGGATTTCCAGGTTAGCTTCACTTCTCGTCCTAGCTCTTCTATATACTAAACGTCTTCACTCGATATTATAGGGCATCATCATGTTTTTGCAGTCCCTCCCTACTCAGGATTGGGGCGACCACGAGATCGAGCTACTCCTCAGCGAAGCCTTCGTTCTCAACTCGATATGGCATAACGCCCAAAGCCATTTCAACGCTAGGTAGCTTTCGTCTGAGTGCTCTGAGGATGCATGTGAAAATATCAATAGCAAGGCAGCAGTATGTAGCAATAGGTGTACGTCTGAATGGTATGCGTGGGTTCGACGAGCAAGTCCCAACATAGTGGAGATATGCAGAGACAACGGGAGGAGGCTACGTTGTTGCCTGGAAAGCAGCGATCTCTCGGTCCATTGCTTCCTTCAACTCTACTGCTTGCTCCTCGGTCTTGACTCGTATCCTGTAGGAAGTCAGAGTGCCATTATCGTGCCCGAGGAACGCGACCGATGTCTTAGCCAGGTTGGGCTTGAGGCTGGCGTACACTCGGAAGTTCTGTTGGTAAGAAAAGTGAGAATGTAGATGCCACGGCATAGCGGGGGGGCACTGACGATGAGGATCCTTCCGGTGCTGCTATTCCGCATGAGAATACGCCGAACATTCGTCTCCTTGTGTTTCTTCAACTTAAGCATACCTACGCACAACCACTCATCAATCACTTTCTCCTTCGACCACCAAAAACGCAACATAAAACACTCACCTACTCCAAGGTCCTTCCACTCAGTCTTATCGTCCGTCTTGAAAAGTCTGAAAACCTTGCACCTGACAACATACATCGTCTCCTCGTCCTCCTCTCCTTCACCATCCCCATCATGAGTACTCGTCGACAACAATTTTGGTCCTTCGTTCTCCCCACTTCCGTTTTCTTCCTTGCCATCGGGCTGTGGCGTCGACTCGGTCGAGGGGTTTTCAGTTGTGGGTGGAGAGAATGGGTTATCGGCAGGTTCGGGTGGTGGTGCGCCGAAACTGAATGCAGAAGAAGACGATCCAGACGCCGCCCCACTATCCCCAGCCTTGGGCGACGGCGCGCCAAATCCAAAGCCCACAGGATTACCTATGCTCCCGCCCGGTTTCCCAAAGCCAAACAGACTAGGTTTCGGTGGGGAAGATGTACTCCCGAACACACTGGCGGGTTTGTCGGACGATCCGAATACACTGCTGGCTGAGGAGGTAGTTGCTGGGGTAGTCGTGCTCCCGAATAGACTCGTAGTGGCTTTTGAGGTGTCTTTGTTGTCGCCCGTCTTGAATGGGTCAGACGCAGAAGTGAAAAAAGGCGATGGTTTGCTGGATTCGCCACTGGTGCTGCCGCTCCCGAAAATCGACGTACCAAACGCCGAGGTTGGCTTCGAAGAGTCGGTTGCACCGAATGCGTTAGTCGTAGCCTTTGAGTTGGCGAAGAAGCTCGTGCTCGATCCGAAGAGAGAAGTCGTGGGTGCAGGTTGTGATGAGGGTGCTGCAGTGGTACTTGACGAGCTGTCAGCATCCTGCGTTGACGAACCAAACAGTGACTTGGTCGTAGCGGTCGCGGTGCTCGGCGGGGTGGCGAAGGAAAAGCCAGACTTCGGGGTGCTGGAGTCGTCGGTCTTCGAGCCGCCCAAGGCGAAGGCGGACTTCGGAGGCTCAGGGGCGGGGGTAGACGAAGAAGATGAGGGCGGCTCACTCGGCTTGGGTATGAGGCTGAAGGGCAGCTGGGCCGTTGGAGCAGAACTTGAAGGCGGTGGTGTGAAAGCGGGGAAAGAGAACCCGCCTGTCTTCGTGCTGCTTTCGCTAGTTGAAGCTGCTTTGGGGGGAGCTACTACAGACGCGCCGAACCCAGTAAAAGACGCAGGAGGTTTTGGCATTGAAAACTGAGGGACAGGCTTGTCTGACGCGGGCGGTTTGGAGCCAAAGATCGAAGAACTAGCTGGAGGGGGATTGGTGCTTTTGGGGGGTTGCGAAGAGCTATCAAACTCGGACTGAATTGTGGTTCGCAAATTCTTGTAAGACTCCGCTAGACTTGCAACGTCGAAGAAGGGGTCTTTTTCAACAGCTGTCGAGATAGCTGAAAGGAAAGAAACGTTGAGTCCTCTTAGAGACTTGTAGTATGTCAACGCTGTAGCGTCGCCTGCCTCAGAAGTTGCGGCCTTGGGAGGGGATACATCAGACCCGGATGGGAACAGGTTAACAGCCCCTGGAGCTATTGGCATAACAGCCGCCTTAAACAGCTGCTGGGGTTGCTGCGCGGGTTTCGACCCTGTGTCAAACCCGGATGATCCAAACACAGAAACCGGCGGAGCAGGTGGAGGTTGGGCAGTGAAGGTAAACGGATTGGACACAGCGGCTGGTGCACCGAACCCTCCGAACCCTCCAAACTTGGGGGGACCAGCAGTCTCCTGGAACGAGCTTGAGGGTTTATAAACAAAGAAATGCGATGTATCACTCACCTTGTCTGCTTCGGCAGGGGGAGGTGCTGGGGTTGAGGCAAACCCGTTGAAAGATGCTGCTTTGGTGGTGGTGGCAGTACCAGCCATGACCCGCTTGGGCAAGCCGCGTATCCTATGAGAATGTTAGTGTATTTTACTTGACAGCGTCAGTTTAACCTACTGTCTCTTTGCTAGGACAGTTTCATCAGCCTTTCGAAAGCCTTGGCCAGGGTCTTCGATTTCCTGGGTTGTTCATGCGTTGAATGTTGTCTGACCGTGTTCAAGATAAAAATCAGCAACATACCTCAATGTCATCGTCGTCATCGTCTGGGCCGTCCTTTGTGAGTTGTCGTTCTGCGCCTCGTTTCATGCTGAACCCAAGGAAAGGACAATGGCCTAGTAATTTGGTGCCACTTGCAGGCTCTACTGCAGTTTGCTTTGGAGGGTGTAGCGAGGTAGCGGATGGGAAAATATTAGGTAATTGCGCAGGAGGTGACCGGGGTCCATGACCGCATGTATGAGATTTCGTCTTTTTGCTGGGGCAAATCTAAAGTCATTCTCCATCCTATCACCTGTGGTGCGAACTAACCACCTTGCAGCAGCTTCTTGGGGGTGCTACGTGTTACTTCTCCTGCTCGTCGCCAATGTCATCGACGACCGCAGCAACAATGGACTCGCGCTCGTCGTCTCCCGAAACTCCAGAAACATCGGATGGTCCTCACAATGTTGTCATACACAACGAGCTTCCTTCCTGGTTTCATGCATTACGTCCAGGGAAGAACATATCCGTCATTGGGGTTTGGGACGGCGAATCTCCCCTGGGCGTCCTGGAGAAACCCGAGGACGAGCGCATGCTCCAACTCGACGACCTCATTGAAGAACACGCCTATGACGAGTATGCATATGTCCACTCTGTCCCCTTACAACTTATCTCTAACACCTGTACACCTTGCAGCTCTGCATGTTCCAGTATTGACGCCTCCCCCTTGTTTTCACAGACAATGACAGATGCTCTCCATTCTGAATCAGCTGCGCCTCCTGATCCTATTCGGCCATCACCGCAAACTAGTCCTCAAGAGTCCGAGTATTGCGTTCCACCTCAGTCACAAATGCGTTGCAGTCCCGTCGTTCCTCCTCCCGCTGCAAGGCCTCGCAAACGTGACCCCAATTCTGCACCTCACCGTGTTGTTCATCCACCGCGGGAATCCTGCTACAAGTACGTTACTTTCCATATCTTTGTTCGGCATCTTATCAGACACGCGCTCCGCGTTAACTTCCGGCAGCCTTGCCATTTTGACGCCTAGCATTCCTGAGAATGGCACTAAGTCGCGCGTGGAGACTCAAGTCCGCGTTATCGTTGACCTCGCGCATGCAAGTTCGTCATCTGGGGAGCAGCAGCAGTATGATAGAGTCGGTTCCTGGAAATGGCTCCAGCTACCGCCCGGGACGTCGACGAAGAAGCGTACACGGCGGGAAGGCAAAATAGGTGAGTGACGTGATCCCGGGATGTGGGCGCCAACACTGACACATGAAAAGATCCCGCCCCATTGGATATTCTGCATCTCACTACAACCGTGACTTGTGCTTCAGCCCCGCACAACCGCGTTCTCAGTTGCGGGAGCTGTAGGAACAGAGAGGTAACGTTATAATACACGGTTCCACGTATCGCTCTGAACGACCGCGCATATAGGCAAAGCGAGTAGCCCGTAAAGTAGCCGCTCGCGTTAGACCTGCGCGTTCGGACTCTGACACTCCCGAAGATGGTACCGAACGCCAAAGGGGTATCAAAGAAGATACTACCAGCATAATCCAGTTCAACTGCCCGGAAGTCCTGGATTTCTCGACCGGTTCTGCTGTACTTCCTGTGCGCATCACCTGCTATTGTAGGCATCATCGTGAGAAGGTTGGGTTTCATGTTCACTTTACAATGATGGATCATACGGGGCGTGTCGTTGGCACGGGCACGACACCGCCAATTATGATTACGGATGATCACAAGTCAACCGTAAAGTCAGGAGGTGTTGCATTCAACCCGCTTGTCGAAGGGGAAGTCGACTGGTCAAAGTTGCCTCAGGCTGGCGACTCTGTTGACAAGGGTGCTCCCTCAAAGCGCAAACTAGGAAATACCAATGGTCAGCCAAAGAAACGGGCTAAACCATATGACTCGGCCAGTCGCAGCAATTCGGTCAAGTTCTCCAGAGAAGCTAGCGTTGCTAGCCTTAGTTCGTCCCTGAACTCCCCTTCTACCCAGCCCTCAACGGTGCCCAACACCCGATCGCCAACACCATCGCAGCTGCCCCAGCCCCTCACTTCTCTAGCTTCTGACATCGCACCGGCTCCACCGCTACCAATCTTTGCCGCCGATGGAGATCCTTTTGGCTCTAGTGGACCTATAGATCCCTCTCTCCTCAATGCGACCGCCATTTTTGCTTCAGCGAACGGGATGACTACAGTTTCGGCAGACCAACTCCTTTCATCATCTGACACGCTCTCTTCTCCTATCGCTGCGCCCGCACCACAACCATCACAGCTTCTTTCTACGCTCGTTCCTCCCCAACCTATGCCTTTCATGTTCTTCAACCCCGGATCTCCACCACCCATCACATCTCTCCCTATGCCCAAGATCCACCGGCTTATCCCTGCTTCTGGCCCCACGCATGGCGGCATTGAAGTAACCATTCTTGGTGAAAACTTCCACCCCGCTATACAGTTTAACTGTGTATTTGGGGATGTTGCTGCAAGCTCGACGCAGAGGTGGAGTGATAACACTCTTCTGTGCGTTTTGCCTCCTAGGTCTGCTCCTGGTGTTGTCGCTGTGTGGTTTGAGGGCTTCGACAAGAGCAGTGATCCAACCCTTCCTTCTCTTTTTACTTATACAGATGAGTCTGACCGCGCATTGTAAGTCGGATGATTGTCCTGGTCGTCCTTGTTGATTCTCACTGGCCTTTACCGTGTAGGATGGAGCTGGCTCTCCAAGTTGTCGGCCTCAAGATGACCGGAAAGATTGAAGACGCGAAGAACGTCGCATTGCGCATCGTTGGTACGACAGGAACTGAAGACTCCCCTTCCCAAACCAACTCCAGCGCCGACGACATGATGCAAGTTGCATCTTCGTCCTATCACGACATCCGGCCTCTCCTCTTCATACGGTCCGGCGAAAGAGGGAACTTCGAGACAGCAATCCTTAAGTTCTTGTCCATCGTTGACGTCTCAGTCGAGAAACAATCGAACATCTCGATGGCTGCTGCTATCTCACACGCTACATCAAGCGGACAGACCTTGCTCCACCTCGCGGTCTTCCTCAAATTCGCAACACTAACCGAGTTCCTCATCACACACAACATCGATCTGGATGCTCGTGACCGCAACGGATACACGGCACTCCATTTCGCAGTTTTAGTGCGCTCAAAAGAGTGTGCGAAGTTGCTTGCGGACGCGGGTGCTGATCCCGAGATCGTCAATGTGCTCGGGAAGACGCCTCATGATATTGCCCCGGTAGACTTTTTCGAGGACATCGTTGAGCGCCGTGTTTCGTCGGACAGCGAGGTGCAGGAGGACCGTGAGGATGACGATGGGGAGTCACATTGGGGTGATATTGAAACTGATGAAGATTCTGAAGCGGTCGTTATCAAGAGGAAGCACGTTCCTCGTGTTATCCGCCGTCGCTCAAACCATCGAACACACGACGTCGACGAGGAATCTCGCGTTTCTGAGACTTCTCCACCATCGCATGCAAAAGACACCTCCACCAAGACCGAGGACATCAAGGCTCCCATCCCCGGTGGCGACAGCCCAGACGAGAAACAAGCAGCTTCATTTGTCGACTTGATCCAGCGCACTTTCGCCCAACTACAGGCTCCTCAAGGCATCATATCCAACATGCCTCAGCTCCCTCTCCCACATTTGCCCGAGATGCCAGCTGTTCCGTGGAATGCTCTCCCGCAGATCCCGATGGTGTTCCCCGTGTTCGTGCCTATGCCTGGTTGGCCGTCGTTCTTGAGCGATAAGCGGGAAGGTCAGCAGGAGGACGAAGCGGATATCAAAGACGCGCAGCCGGCTGGGTATAGCGCTGCGCGTACTGCACAAGAGTTAAGGGCTACCTGGGAGAAATGGATGGCTCTAGCTGTAGCCACCGCTACTCTGCGTCCTCCTCCAGCAGATGAAGCACCTCCTATGTATACCCCCAGGGAAACGCAAGAGGAATCGGCAACACAGCAGCCTGTGGCGAGTACGTCCCAGGTGCAGTCTGAGGAAGTGGACCCGGAGGGCACCACTCGTTCGTCTAGTGCACTTGATCGTTCGAATAGACGTGTGGGTTATGAGGATGCGAGTGTGCCGGCGCAGGATGTTGACGCGTACGGATATGTACCTATCAATGCACACACGCAAATAGCGAGGCAGAAGAGTAAGTTGGCTGTTGACATTCTCGTTGGGGCACATGCTGACGGTGCTATCCAGACGACCGAATGCTCGTATTGTTCTGGCTTCCGATTCTGTTGCGTACGTCGGCGTCACCAACCCCGCGCATATGTTTTCTGACCAGTTTCATTCTAGTTTCACTTCTTTGGGCTTTCCATAACGGTATCCGCTTTGCTTTCCATGCTTTGAAGACGACTCTTTCCTTGAAGGTCGGTGTTCGTGCATAAGTGCCCTCTAGAATCCATTGTAAGCCCTCTCCACTCATGTGTCATTCAATGCACTCAAGAATCAGATAGGTACACTTTCGCTTTACATTCGTACAGGTAGATTAAATCATTGCTGCAACTAGAGGTTATCCATGCGCTGGCACACGCTGAGCGTTATACTTATTGCTCTGCTGGATTGTGACGGGACCACCCTTTGTATTTGTACATTGATACACATAGTGCTTGGTGTAATGCAATTTCTTTGGTGTCGGTTCCACGCTCGGTGGGTGCCAGACAACTCCAATCATATCTCTGACGTCCGGGGACAAGGTTACTTCCCTCTGTGCTTCTTGAATGATGCCTGGACACCTTTGCCTGCTTTGATATCTTCCAGCGCCTTAGCGTCATTGTCCCTTCCCGTCGTCGCCGCCTCTACCACCTTCTCCACCAAATCTTTGGGGACGCAAACCACACCATCTTCATCCGCTACTATCCAATCGCCTGGCTCGACTCTGACCGCTGCAAACGCATCCGGCCCTTCGCCGACATCTTGCGGCTGGATCACGAGTGGGACATTTACGGCCGATGGTCGAACGAAGGGCGACTGGCCCAGGGTTGAATGGCCGCGTGCAAACACGGGGAAACTCGCAGCCCGATGCTCTGCGAGATCTCTGCATCGCCCAGAAATCACGACCCCGACGGCTTCGCGAGCTTGTGCGCCTGCCGTCATGAGGCCACCCCAAACCGCATTCTTCGATTCTGTACCACCATCAGCATCAACGTATCAAATACGGAGACGGGTGTTTGAGTGTGCGGTGCGGCGTAAAACAAAAAAAAAACAAAAAAAAAGGCGCTGGAGTTAGTGCGAAGTGTACGGAAATAGAACGGCAAGTGAGACAAACTGAACGAGGAGGAGCGTCGATCACGACGACCGATCCCGGCGTCGCGGTATCGACGTAGTGAGTGGACAGTTTTGGAGCTGTTTGGTCGCTGGCAAGGACCATCTGGACCGTGTACGCAGGCGCACATATTTTTACCTGCGATTCGGACACGCTCGGGGAGAGCATATGAACGTCGGGGATGTGTCCACCATGCGGTGATCCTAGTTTAATGAGTGCGTCGGAAATTTCGCAGGCGGAGAAGGAGGCTAGCGGGGGAGTTATCTTGGTTGACATAGCTCGAGAGATGACGCTCAATCTTAGCTTTACGACAGCAGCCCGGTACATAGGTTCCAGGTGCGCTATTGTCAAGCAGCAGCGAGGTGGGTTTACAGGTGCTCAGGAGCTATATTCTACAAGAGGCAGTTTATTCCCACAACAATGACCGCTGGCAGATTGTCCGGATTAGGAACTGCTACGCTTCACTGTCCACCACAGTGCTCCAAGGAGAAGGCTTTCGAGCCTCCGGTCGCCATGCCCAGCAATGTCCAACTTCCTTCCTCATCGTCCCCCTCATCCTCAAGCAATATTCGGAAATACTTCAAGAAAGCCTCAAAGGCCGCCATGAAGTCTCACAGGGTTCAGTTGCCCAAGTATGACCTTCCCATACGTTTACGACCGGTTTGCCTCCCCATAAACTCTCTCACCGCGAGGGTTCTCAATGATGATCATTACAGTGGTTCCTCCTTTTCACATTCATTATCATGATAATGCTCGCATTTCTGGGATTTACCAACTTTTCCCATTCGCTGCCGTTAAATGACAAGTTTCTGCACTTTACGTGCTTTTGTGTCGCCACGGGGGTGTTCTACTTCATCTTTGATGTAGAGGAGTGAGTAGCCGTATCGACCTTGGTGAGGATCATTGCGTTACTCACTAACTCGCAGGGACGCCCGACGCATATGGTTCTGGCGCCACTCAGGGCTCATATTCACAGCAGTCATATGTTTCTTCTTCGGAGGACTCGTCAGTGAAATAGTCCAATCAATGCTTCCAGTGTGTTTTGTCGTCCCTTCTTGACCGTAATCGCTCGCTAACCTCGCGCCAGTATAAGGAATTTGACTTTGGTGACGTAGTTGTATGTTTCGTTCTTCCATCATCCTCGAAGCTGTTCGCTTATTTACCTTCCCTGCCCAGGCAAATGTCCTCGGCTCGACTATCGGGCTTTACACGTCTTATCATATCGAGAAACATTACCGCGCACGCAGGGAGGTGAGTGTAGTCCCATTACAGGCTGACTGTCGTCGATTTCTCACAAACCGTGGCTCTGTAAGATCGCACGACTATACCGCCCACTAGATACAGAGGAAACTTCAGACGTAGAAGACTACTCAGACGATGAAAGCGGACCATCCGGAACTCAACTTCTTCCCCTCTACAATTCCCAGGCCGCCCAGGGCCCCACAAAAGCAGCACCATTCTCATCTAACAAGTCGAAAGCATACAAAGCTGGTCGACTTGGAGATGTCTGGGACGAACGGGAGGAGCTCTTTGGGATTGGGGATGACAGTGACCCGGAGGATGAGAGCATCACTCCGCGTCCTTCGCAGCACGGGAACGGGAATGAATCTTCGAGGCAGGGTCCCCCGCCCCCCAAGATTACGATCACGAGATCATGAAGTGAGGAAAAGTATTTATTGCATCATGTACACCATCATATTCTTGTCCGTCATCGTTGCAACATCGAGCATCTATTTTGAGTCTATGTCTGCCAAGTCTGGGTGTGATGTAGTGTTCCCTGTCCATGAACTAGGAAAACGAGCACATCCACTGAGCTCCGTCTCTAGAGATTTGAGCTCATGGTAGATTTGGTGGATCTCCTCTTTGCGTTTGCCCACAAGGTCCTGTAGCCCCTCGCAAGCTGTGCTAGCAACAACGACCACTCTCTCGTCTACCGTCCGCTGAATAGTAGCCTAAGGCACACAAAGTCAGTTCTTAGCTATGGCCGCAAGAAAAACCCCAGCACCAACCTTAAGATCCCGCCTAACACCTTCCCCAACCCTCTCCGCATCCTGCATCCACCTCCTCTTCGCCCTCTCCCACTTCCCCACCGCCCATCTCACGCTCCCAACGGCAAGAAGCGCCCCAGCACCTACCGCCGTCCCCGCCTCGGCACCCGCACTAAAGCTCAGTATATGTTCTCCAAATGCCATCCACCATCCTAGGCCTGCCCCGGAAAGCACGCCCCCGAACGCACCGAGGACTGCGCTTTGTGCTTCGCGGTGGAGTTTGGTGGTTGTGTAGAGGGTGAGCTGGGTGCGGCGGGAGTGGATGGGGTGGGTTAGGGTTGTCGGTGTTAGGGCGTAGGAGGGGGAATGGGCAAGTTGGTGGAGGCGGTTCACGAGAACTGGCGAGCGGAGGGCGGAGTTGGACGAAGGGGACGCGAGGAGGGTAAACGCCGAGGCGGTGTGTTTATTTTGGAGAGGTTCCAGACGGCCGGTTTGGAGGATGAGCTGCAGTAATGTGATGTCATGATAAATACGCGGCCTTGTGTGGGCGAGATAGGGAAGTGCTTGCCTGGTTTTCAAGTTCTTTACACCATTGTCTTTGAATAGCGGCAGAAACCAACGCCCCGATCTCGTCTACCCTCCAAAGCATCTTCCAGAACGGAAGCGAGTCCAAGAGTTCCTTCATCTCCTTCGCGCTTTGGACCAAAGCCTTCCCAACCCTGTCTTCCTTTCCTAATACCTCGGCCTCTGTCCTTTGTCGTATTTGCTGGACTTCAGCGCGCAGCTCCTCAAGACTACCGACCACGCGGATAATCTCGTTTTCGGCATCCTCGACTGAACGGAAACTCGCTGCTAAGGCGCTGTATACCTGCGCCAAAGCTGTCTGTGTCCGAAGGCCTAACAGAGATGTGTCCGACGTGTCCCTCAGACGAAGTACCTCGCCGACTGCGGTTCCAATGGTAGAAATGCGAGAACTGAGGGTGTCGGCTGAGTACCTATCAATAGCGGATGGTGAACCCGGGTTCGCTTGTAGGAGTGTGATAGCGTCCAAAGCGCGTTTGTGATCGACGAAAAGGATGCGGGCTGGGTTGCACCCTAATTTAGATAGCGTTTCGGAAACAGACCCGTGGTGGTCTTCTGAGAAGAATGCGGACGTGAGCACAAGAACTGTGTTGGGCCGATTGAGCAGGTGCCTTGCTCTACTAGTGAGGTCAGAGAGAGAAGTGGTCAGGGGGTCGCAGAGTAACACGAGGACATCGCTGCTCAGCAAGAGACTGTCCGCTTCTGTGCTGATGGCGGATAAAGAGGTCAAGTCAGGAAGCTCAGAGAGCTGAACGTCATGCGAGAACTGTTGAAGCCAAGTGGATGGGCTGGTGAGCCTACCAGAGTATGCGGCAGGTTTACCGTGCCTGGCGCAAAGTCAGGTGTTCCATACTTTGAATGAAGAGGAGTAAGGACTTCTTACTCGATATCAACACTACTAGGATCGTTACTCCATCGGTTACGCAATATATCGCTATATGTTGGGTCGACAGAGAAGGGATCTTCCAACAGTGCAGTGACAAGTTCATTGGAGCCGGCGCGCTCATCAAAGCCACACACTGAAGCCAGACCGGGGATGAAACCACACCCGCGTTCCTGGGGTTAATAGGAGTGGCACGGAACGGAAAGACACTCACCAGTGATGGTTGCCTTCGCGGGCGCCCGAACAGAGCCAGAGCCGAGCTCCACGCCTGCTCTATCAAGGATGTCGCACCAGAATGCTGATGATTCTGGTCCCACCGCGCCCTCGTCGGTTGGGAGGGTCCGGGGAAGTACGGACAGGGTTTTGGCCAGCAATGTCAATGCCTGGTGTCGGGTAGCGGGAACCTCCGCATCAGGAGAAGCGCGCACAGTTGCGGAAGAAACAGTGGCATATTTCCTGGTTTGGGCACACCCCGGGTGAGATGGCAGGTGAACTTTGCCTTGTGTATGCCTTCCCGGACGTGAGTTTCTCGAGAAAGCGGCTTTATTAGTACAGGTGGAGGCGAGGCGAAAAGAGGAGGTGGCAATGCTAGCATCTGTTATTGAGGATGCTGCCAACCTTCGACGGACGAGACATGCTGGCATTGATTAGTCCAGCAGCGTCCGGTCAATGCTATAGGTCAATATGGAAGTCTTCACAAGCGTCACCAGAGCGGGAAGAGGAGTAACTTCGCAAGCACGTGACCATGTCGCGACACGACGCGTCTGGCATTTTCCCCTGATAGAAGAACGCCAGTACCCAGTAGTGCTGAGGCATAAGGCGGTGAAAAATACATTTAGATATCAACTAAGCATTACAAATCGGTAGACGGGCGACCCGTAAGACAAAGGAGAGAACTCTGGAGTAGCTATGTCATCGTTTCCGCTTCTTGCTGGTAGTCCCAAATATTGACGGCTTCTTCGTCGGTTTTTCCGGACTAGTTGCTTCAGTCTGAGCTTCCATAATGGCGCCTTTGCTCAAACAAAAGTCAATATGAGCGTTGAGACCTTGGTTATCCGTTGCCAGCTGCTTCCCGCAGACTGGGCATGCATGCTGTTCTGACGAGCTATTAGCTGCAGTCGACTTGGGCTTCTCAGTTCCCGAGGTTGATATTGAGTTGCTGGTTGATCTACTCCCAGAGGAACTGCCCTGGCCTTCAGAGCTAGGCCCCCCCCGCAATAAAGTAGGTGCGTGTGTCCGGGACTGTGGTTTATGGGAACGCGGTTTTATATGATGGCTGGAACGAGGCTTGTCCTGTGCTTGAGCATCCAAATCGTCGTCCCCAAGTTCAAGAACATCCGAGTCTGAATGGTCCTCCTCCTCATAAAAGCCAGGCATTGAGTCTTCTTCGACATGAGGCCCAGCTTCGATAGCCTCCTGCTCGTTGTCCACCTCCAGCTTTGCTTTCTTTCTTGGAGATGAATTCGAAGCCTCAAAGAACTGTATTCTGTTTGAGCGTCAAATGGTCAGAAGTCAGACATTGCGGCTACTTACACGTTTAATACCACCCACGGGCTCCGCGGCATGCAGATCTTTCAACTTCGTGACTCGCAGTCCAATTAACCGAATAGTCAGGGGTAACTCTGCAAGTAAAAGTTCCTTGCCAATCTAAGAAGCACCCACAATCATCAAAAGTTGGTCAAGAAAATCCGCGGATCGGAAGCACTCACCGCAAATAGATCTTCCTTCTTCTGGCTTACCCAGCGGTCGAATGATTTCGCTCGGGTAAATACTGTCAGGGACGTAGTCAGCAGCATCGGGGAGAAGGCATCAGTCCCGGCATGGTCGGAATTTAGTGAGATAAGCACCTTGGTATGTGTCAAGTTTATACTTGAGCGTAACTGTCTTCCCCGTCCAGCCGCCCGACGTCATGTCTTCAGCAAGCTCGTTAGCGACTTCGTCGAGCTTGGAAAGAATCGCCTGCTTGTCACTCAGAGCTCGGAAAGTCCTAAGACCAGGTTAAGCATCGACGTGAATCATGGCCGTGAGGTCTCACCGCTCTGCACCAATACTCTTCCTTTCCTCTCGTGATCCTGGCTGGACGACATTGGACGCGATACCTAGATACGTCCTGAGTAGGAACCTCAGCCCGAATTTTTCGTCCATCAAAGACAACATCGCTCGGTGGGTGTAGATGTCACCGCAAGTCTGTTATAAGCAGTCACTTCTTCAGTAGCAACACACAGCGTGAATGGCAGAGGATGAGACCTTGATACCGATGGCATCAAGCAGTCGCTCATGCACTCGCCCAACTCCTGGTACTTTCCGTATTGACAAATCATGCATGAACTCTTTGATGGAGTCGCGGTCAAACGAGAGGTGGAATTGGCCATTGGGTTTGTTCTTCATGAGTCCGCTGGATCAGTGATTTATATAGGACTGAGAAAGCCTATTTTCACCTTGTCTGAGGAAATCTGTTTGACGTAGAAGTAGTTAGCCTTTCTGGAGAATCTACGGTGTTCAAACGGTCTACCTTTGCTAACATCTGAAAACGTCGTTAACCCTGTTCGGAGGTAGTGTCGCGATACTTACCTTGTTCGGCGCAATACCAGCGCTCACTGTTAGTTGTGTCTCCTTCTGAACAGCGGTCCGAATTTCCTGGACACACGTCTCTGCATCTATCCGGTAGTCTTGACAATACTGAGTGATGCTTTAAACAGACATGGGCATATAAGATTGATTTCCAAGTCCGCGTGCCAAGGGTACTTACTTCAAGTACCCTTCATCGCAACCAGCAACAAGCATGGTCGGATCGTATCTTCGAAAGACCCTCATGCATCTCTTAGACATATCCGAGTAGCGCTCGAAATTCAATCTGACAATGATAAGGTCTGGACAAAGTTTCTTTGCCACGAATTCTGAAGGTGGAACGTCAGTCATGAGTGTTGAGGAAGCAACGCCATTGCACCAGCCCACCAGCCATGCCTGAACGAACGCCATATTTTCGGGCTTCGTATGACGCAGTCGAGAGGACGCCGCCGCCGACCTGGGAAGTCATTTCATCTTAGTGCATACTGCGGAAAATTCGCGAGCATGTGCACCGTACCCCGAAAGGTTTTCCCTTCAATGAGGGATTAAGAAGCTGTTCAACACTGGCATAGAACGCGTCCATGTCGACATGCACAATCGTCTGGCTCAAATCGCGTTCCTGCTCAAGCTCTTCGATCTGAACAAGTCAAAGTCACGTCCGTGTTGGTCGAGTCCGCGAGTAATCTTGTCGCTTTGCTCACAATATGATCTACATTCTTTTCAATCGCGTCTGAAAAATGAGGTGATGTTGCAGCTTTGGGTACTTCTTACTAGGAGCATGACGCACGGATGTCAACATTATGCAGAACTTCATCACGCTGCTTGAGGATCTTGCCAATCTTCTCAGAAAGCTCCTTATCCTTTCGTTTTTCGTTCTGTTTTTGCATGGGCCGTCAAATTGTGGACAGGGCCACCATTGAAATTGACGCTCGCCTCGTAGAACTTTGACCCTTTCGAAACTTCTGCAATGATTCGGTTGATCTCAGATTGGTCTTGGACAAGCCTAGAAAGCGCGTCTTGTCAATATTTGAGCATGGAGAGCGCGGTTTCGTCGAACGGACCCGGCCTTGGTTGACGAAGGACCTGCGAGACGCTTAAGGAGACTTGCAGAATCTTGAGATGGCTCAGGAGGCCGTTGATCAGACTCGGACTTCATATCTGCCGTGCTCCGCGCGGTTGTGGGCCAGCATTCAGGGGGTAAAAGGTTGCAATATCAGTTTTATGAAGGGAGGGTAACAGGGGAATGTACAAGCGGCACCGCGGGTGAGTCATCCAACCTGCCCGTAAGTGTGTGGTAAATTACATAGTATTTAGTGGCTGTGCATAAGCTTGACGCGTCTCAACACGCAACAGGGGCCAATATCTATGCACTACTGCCAGCGCTCCCCATAGAAATGACCACCATTCAGCGTTCAAGTGCACAAATTTTGAAGTACATAGATTCCGAGACATGTCATAAGTACAACATAGATACATGGGCAATGTAATAATACACAGCACTACGCTGCAATGAGCTACCGAGCGTGTCATTTCGAGTCCAGCTCCAGTTGACTTTAAAAAAAGTGAAGGGTCATCGAGGTATCTAAGGCCTCCCGGTGAGACGGGAGTCGTGCGAGAAGTTAAGTATGGCGAACGCCGTGTCCCACTCCTGTGGGCCATGCTCCAGCCGGGGGTGACGCGGAGCGAGAATGTCAGGCGGTCCTGGCTGAATGGGAGTCGAGCTTTGCTCCAAGCTACCTAGAGATGTATAAGAGGTGGATACGAACAGCTTCAAGAAGCCAGAATCAAGCTGGGGAAGAGAAAGCGGTGTCAAGCCTGTGTTTCCGCATCCGATCTCAAGGCTTCCGCGCTTAGGCAGAGTCGGAGCAGGCGCAGACGCCTTTGGCTGATAGAGGAGGTGAATGTCAACTCCGTTTGAGTCCATGTAGGCGAGATATGGCCAGAGATCAGTGTCAGAGAGATTGCGCAGTACGACAGCATAAGACGCGCCGGGCTGATGAGTGATCTGAGCCTTGCCGTTGACTAAGAGATTTTGTCCGGTTCGGTTTCGAGTTTGAGGGTTGACACGATAAAGCTCCATTTGAAGTTGATTTCGGAAGGGATTCTCGGGATTAATGCGGTGAAGGTGCATGTGATAACGAGCGGCTTCGTCAAGAATGAGCCCAGATTTTTCCCTATCTCTCTTCTCGATTTTCAAGATGGGACGACGGGGCGGCGCAAGTTGATCAAGGTTTTGAACCTCAATGTCACGGGAGTGTACTCCAACGGATATGTCTGCCTTATCGGAGGTCTCGACCTCGACGATATTCAGGCCTTCTTTGATGGGTATGCCGTCCAGCTCGTCAGCGGGGTTGGGACGGCAGAAGAGGTGTCGGAAAAGGGACGAGCAGGTTTTCTTCATGTAAACTCGGAACGGTGTGCGGGCATTCCAGCGCGTAACGCGTGCCCAAGCGCCTCGTCCACCACGTTTGTTGATGCTTTTACGTCTGGCGAGGGACCAAGTTGGGTGGACTTCGTAAACGCGAAAATTGTCAAGCGAAGGGTTAAGCGATCCATGGCGGTTGTGCGAGTGAACGGTGAATTCCGTGCCTTCGACGACGCCATGGATAGCGCCCATGTGGAGGCGCAAACCGTCCTTGTCCCCTTCGACGGGAACGAAGCGCGTGTCTGGGACAAATGGAATGCCGTCAAAAATGACGCGGTCTTTGTGTTGCCCTAAACAGACAGGGTGCTGTGGTGTGTGCCCCGCAGGACTGAGTCGTTCCGACAGCTCAAAATATTTCAGCTGGTGGAGCGGAACCGATTTCTTCATCGCCAAGAATTCCTGGGTAAACTTTCCTCCCTCCTTCCACTCCATCGCCATCTCACCCGGTTTGCAAGCCGCGACGAGCATGTGGGTCTGGCAGTCGTCCTGGTAGAATCCTTGCTCTCCGTTAAACTTCCTCCCGATCGCGCCTCTCCATAGACCACTAAATAGATCCTCCTTCTTCGCCTTCTCGGTTGGAGTACACCGGATGTAACGCCGATCGTGTTCGTTGGCAGCCAATTGTGATGACGAGAACGAGCAATCCAGGATTAGGGTAATGTTATCCCCTTTGGCGGCGCTGAGCTCGCCGAGCATGGCAGATAGTGAACGATCAGAGATGCCCGCAACCCGTCCTTCGGGCCCCTTCGTGTCGTGATCGTAGGGGCAAAGCACCTGGACATGGCGCGCTCTGCCCTCGCACCAATCGCGAGGAGCAGACATACTGCTGCCATGTCCAGCAAAGTAGATAAGAAGAGCGTCCCCGCGAGCGATAGTAGGGTTGTTCACGAGATGGCTCATGAACGTGTCTTCGATACTCCGTTTCGTAGCCTCTTTGTTGATGAGGAGAGAGACGTTGGAAGCGGGAACGTGTAGGTCTTGAATAAGCCACTGCCTCATGCGTCGGGCATCGTCTGCGCACGCCTCGAGGTTCCAAATACGACCGGACTTGTAGTCGTCGACTCCAATGAGGAGTGCGAAAACGCGGGAGGCCATCTGCTCTAGGATTGGTGATGAGTGATAGAGAAATAAGGGTTTGCTTACCTCTTGATGTATATGTAGGGACGCGGAACAATCTTACTTTGGGGGTGGACTAGCAGGTGCTCAGGCTTTATATACGTGGTCACACATAGCCTTAGGGGGAATGGTGCACAAAGAGACGCCCTACATGCTCCATCTATGCCGCATAGGAATTTCAGTTGCGGTAGACGGAAATACAAGCGATATCATCAAGCGCTGCGCCTTAGTGGCAGGCTACCTCGGTGACATGAACCTCTGCCAAAACCCAGGTAAAGTAGCACCATCGCAGATCCCTAGGGCAAAGAAGGTGAGCTGGTTGCTGAAGGTGAAGAGCCCGTTACTACAGAAGGGTGAAGCTTGAGGGTGTGATCGAGAAAAAAACCAGCTCATTGGTAAGACTTGGCTGCGGCAAACGCAGCCAACAGTCATCTATGACAGAAAAGCTCGTGCAAAAGCGCGTGTTTGCCGTAACGCACCTCATTATGAAACGCATTTTTTTCATGAACGGTAGTGATGAACAAGGACCCTACTAGTGTCATGGGTGAGGTCCGCCCGTCGACGGGGGGGAGTAGGTCAGTGTGCGCCGCAAATCCAATCGTATAAAGTTCCATTGAGATTGCGATTGAAGTAGCCTCCTTTGATCATGTCTACTATTAACCTTGTCCTCGCACTATGTAGACTGCGCCATGTCTGCGGCACTGCTCGTGGTGCCGCCCATCATGCGACGAGATAGAAGAACAGAACGCGTTTCGGCCACGTGACGTGTCACTGATTGAAGTCTGATGCCGTCGGCAACCGGTTTATGCTTACAAATATTCCAAGCCTCCCCTCCTAGCTAGTAGTACTACGTTAACAGCCAGCTGTTACACGTTTCTGTGAGTATCGTCAGTCCATCCAGAAATCAAGGTAATTCTGTTCTTTAGAGATTTTTAACCATGTTCAGCACAGACTGAAGATCCCGCCGAAGATAGCTCCTCATCGCCATTATCTCGGACTGCGATGAACTACGTATGCCAGCAATGTAAAGAACCACTCCAGGTAAGCATCCACTCGCCAACCGTGATCCTTAACTCAGGGGTATTAGCTCGACGCGTCTCTTGTAGACCTTTCACCTTCTCAGTACGATATGATTGCAGCATCTCTGCCACCGGCACCTACCCCACATGTCAGGTATATGACAGAGGCCGAACAGTTGGCACACCTCCCCTCGTCGTCCGCCTCCAAAACCGCATGGCAACGTGGAAAGCATTCAGACAGCGCCAGAGGTTCACCACCCCTTTCCTCCCGTGCACAAGGGAAGCAGCCCCAGCGCAACTACCCAGCTCCAAATGAGTCCTTTGTGCTCTTGCAGGATAGTGTGATACGGAATATACCATCCCCATTGCCCGCCACCGCTTCTCCAAGACCGGCCGCCTCTTCTGCTCCTCGCAATGCACCCACAAAGGCTGCTCCCCCATCATCAATATCACCCCAGATTGAACCCGATCAACCGAATCCCACACCTATTTCACATCACTTGCGGTCTACCATGCGTCTCTTTAATCTACTGACTACTCGCACCGATATTGATCATCCCCTGTGCGCAGAATGCACGCAGATCCTTCTGTCTTCATTGCAAAGGCAGCTTGATGAAACTAAGAAGGAACGTGATGGCTACATCGCTTTCGAGAAGGAAGTAAGGAGGGAGAAGGAACGCGAAAGCCAGGACACGAGTCGCGATGAAGCGGAGCGCATGATCGAGAAACTCGTAATGGAGGAGCATCTTGCGGTCGAACAATTAAGGCAAGCTGAAAGGGAAAGAGAACAGCTAGACGAGGAACTGAGAGTCCTGGAATTGGAGGAGAAAGCGCTAGAGGAAGAAGAATCTGAGTAGGTTCCTTGGGTCACGGTTACTGTGTAAATCCAAATTAACAACTTTCTAGGTTCTGGCGCTCGCACAATGAACATCAGCTGTCCTCTGCTGGCCAGGCGGCTCTCCTTGCATCCTTGCGGGCAGCCTACGCTGCGGATTATGCCACGTATGAGAAGCTCGAACGTACAAATGTGTACAATGATGCGTTCTGCATTGGGCACGATGGGGTCTTTGGTACCATAAACGGACTACGTCTAGGGCGCGTCCCCGGGGTTCCCGTGAGTACCTTTACCTAGTGCTAACTACAGCCAGCAGCTCAACATGCGCAGGTGGAATGGCCTGAGATAAACGCGGCGTGGGGCCAGACGTTGCTGCTGCTGTATACCATTGCTCGCAAGCTTGACTTTACATTCGACAAGTATGATGCGCTACTGTCAGTTTGGGGCGCACTACTGACTTGACTTGACAGTTATCGCTTGATTCCGATGGGTTCCTTCTCACGTATTGAGAGGACCGTGGGTGACAAGGCGACATATGAACTCTATGGTTCAGGCGACCTCCACTTTGGTCGACTCCTCCATAACCGTCGCTTTGATTTCGCCATGGTAGCTTTCTTGGAATGCCTGAAGCAGCTCATGGATTACGTCAAGTCTCAGGACCCAAGTATCGAGTTCCCGCATCAGTAAGTGAACGTTCGAACTGAAGTCAGCGGCTTCCCAGAGAAGCTGACTTCGTGAACAGGATAATCAAGGACAAGATAGGAGAAGCATCTGTCAAGTTACAGTTCAGTCAAGAAGAAGCATGGACCCGTGGGCTAAGGCACGTTCTCCTGGCGCTCAAGATAATACTCAAGTGGACCACGAACGGGGGGAACGGGTAGTTGGTGCCCCTTTTACGCGGTCCATATGGATTCCTTCGGCAGATGACCATAGCGTGTAAGAAACGCCCACGTCTCGCGGATATGTTATATTCTCGCGGGGTGATTTTGAATACGCATCTCTACGGCACTGACCCCAGTGTTTACATATACTTCCATATACCACGGGTTATACATAGCGATCGATCGTGTCTACATCTTCGGAAAATGTCAGATGCACTTGCTTATCGCGGAGTCGATGAAAGTTAAATGAAAGATCCCAACAACATGAGGATCGCAAAAGTGCTAGTCTTGTAAGTTGACTACGCGGACTGGGTTAGCACGGCGATGATGCAGGAGTGCGCCAGGATGAGGACATGATGATGGCCTCATCCTGTCGATGATGAGACGCAAAGCGCTGACCTCCGGTAATCACCTTACAAATCCTTATCGGTCCGAAAATCGCTGTATGAGTATTTGTCACGGTATAGGTGCTGTAGTAAGCTGCCGGAACTGTCAGAAACCTCAAATATCCTTCTTGGTTCCGGTCCTGATCTTGTATTTGTATTCTCGTGTACATCCCTTTCATAGACACCTCTATCTCTCGGACTTATCTCGAACTCGAATTGAACAGGTTGCGCCATCTAGTGCTCATATCTCGCCATGGGCCTCCTGTATCTTGGAACACCACTGACCTGGGACGAGGCCAAGCAGTACGCCGATCATGTCAGGGAACATGGTATCACGCAATTCCTTCACACCTGGGACAGACTAAAGGACAGACACGGTGATGAGCTGCTGTGGGGGGACGAGGTAACTCAGAATCATATGGCTTCACATCCGATTCCGACGCTCACGTAATGCCGTCTCAAGGTTGAGTACATGGTCGTTGTCTTCGACAATGAAGAGAAAAATGCCAAACTCTCCCTTCGTCAGACTGAGATCCTCGCGAAGCTCAGTAAGATCGTGAGTGACCTTGAGGATGATACCCCAGACTCGTAAGTGCTCCGTTCTCATCGCGTGAAGTTAGCAGACAGTTCTTCAGTGTGTCTATCCCGACCTTCCACCCCGAGTATGGACGATACATGCTGGAATCGACTCCTGGCTCTCCATATACTGGTTCAATCCAAGATTTGCTCTCAGTCGAGGCCAACATGCGATACAGGTATTTTTTCTCTCGCTTCGGTTCTTTAAAGTACATTGCTTAGCCTCACTTAAATGTAAGACGCCTGCTTGCTCGCAAACACCTGAAGGCGAACGAAGTACCTATAACATTCACCTCGTTCCCTCGTCTCGGTGCTCCTGGCGTGTTCACAGAACCCTATTTCAGTCCTGAAGATGCCAAGTCCAGCCACAGCCTATTTTTGCCTGAAGAAATCACTAATCCACACGCACGTTTTCCGTTAGTCTCCATTTTGGTTCTTCCCTTGTGAATTTCCCTAACTTTGCATTAGCACCCTTACCGCCAACATTAGAAGCAGGAGAGGCTCTAAGGTGGCGATCAACCTTCCTATTTTCATTGACGAAAGGACGCCGCGACCGTTTGTCGATCCTACTATTCCATGGCACCGTTCGATATACCCCGAGGATCCTGGTGAGGCGTTTCTTCCGCGAAAAACACTCAAAATGGCTCATTTGGTCTTCCTCCCTGTGAAGAGGCCAAGAATGGCGCAGCTTTAATAGATCATATTTATATGGATGCGATGGGATTTGGCATGGGATGTTGCTGCTTGCAGCTGACGTTCCAGAGTTGCAATGTTGACGAAGCGAGGCGGATGTATGATGCCCTGATCCCAGTTGGCCCCATCATGGTACGACTCCCTTCGGGGGCCGGCTTATATCCTCACTCACGCGTCTTCTGCGCAGCTGGCGTTGACCGCCGCTAGCCCTATCTGGCGTGGTTATCTCGCCGATGTCGACTGCCGCTGGAACGTTATCGCTGGCAGTGTCGATGACCGCACCGCGGAGGAACGCGGACTCAGGGTAATTAATCAGCTTCTTACCACGTTAACTTCACGACTGACGCCATTGGTCTTACAGCCATTGAAAGAGAGCAAATATGTCATCCCAAAGTCGCGTTACGACAGTGTAGATTTATATATCTCAACTGAGTGGAACAATAAACCAGCCTACAACGACAGCAATGTGCCCTACAACGAAGAACTATACAATCGTCTGGTTAATCATGGCGTGTACTCAGTTGCTTCCTTCGTGTCAAGCCTGTCTAATTTTGTAATCCGAAGGCATCGATGAATTGCTTTCGAAACACATGGCACACATATTTATTCGCGACCCACTCGTTGTATTCTCCGAAACCATCAATCAAGACGACGAGACTAGCAATGACCACTTCGAGGTGAAGCTTTCGCTCTTCTGCTAGTAACGCCACATTAACGGTCCGTGAAGAATCTTCAATCCACGAACTGGCAAACCCTTCGCTTCAAACCTCCCCCACCCAATTCGTCCATAGGGTGGCGAGTCGAGTTCCGCAGCATGGAAGTCCAGATGACGGACTTTGAGAACGCCGCCTTCGCCGTTTTCATCGTGCTCCTGTCTAGAGCTATCCTGGCTTTCAACCTGAACTTCTATATCCCCATCTCAAAGGTATAATAACCCTCACCATTCATCAAGTCGAGAATGCTTAATGTCTTCCAGGTCGACGAGAATATGGGGAGGGCGCAAAAGCGCGACGCGGCACGCACAGGGAGATTCTTCTTCCGCAAGAACGTACTTCCACCTGGTCACGCATCGCCCACTGTCAGCACGCCATCATCATCCGGTTCCTGCTCACCTGTCGAAGGGAGCAATGGCGCGCCGTTGAAGGACAAGAAGCTCCGAAACTGTTTTCCTTCCGTGGCCCGTCCTGACGTTCTTACCAACGAACCTGTCGAGGACGAATATGAGGAGATGTCGATCGAAGAGATCTTCAGCGGGAAGGTGGGTGTCCGAAGGATGCTATGCTTTCAAGGAACTAATTTATATCAGGGTGCTGGGTTCCCTGGACTCATTGGGCTCGTTGAAGCCTACCTTGAAACTTTAGATATGGAACCTTCCGAGGAACAGCAGATCGATAAATACCTCGACCTCGTCCGCCGCCGTGCAAGCGGTATGCACATTGCTCGCCATTCCACCACCCTGACTCAAAATAATTTTTTCAGGTTCCTTGCAGACACCTGCAACTTGGATGCGCAACTTTGTCCGATCACACCCTTCATACAAGTTCAACTCGGTAGTCAGCCAGGAGATTAATTATGACCTTATGGTTGCTGTTGATGAGCTGTAAGTGCCCTCGTGCAAATTAGACTAATGTACTGTCTGACACTTCATTTCTAGTGAGAGGGGTACCCTGCGTGTTCCAGAGCTTCTACCAGAAGACTACTCCCGGCCACATGTCAATGGATTTCATCAGTCGAAGTTCGAGCCTTAACTTGTTGAGAAGGGCTAGAGCGAGCGTAGATTCTAGTCACAATGGGCCTATTTACTTTTCTTATCGATAATGTATGTACATAGCATGTCTTTGGGTATACTCCGTGCATAGGGACTCTCGCAACATTTGTTTCTGGCACATGTCTGGGAGGACGAATGCATCGTGAACTACCACGAGCCCCTAGCGACTCGGTTAAGTAAAAGGTCACGTGATGATACAGACCGGCTTTATCCGATGCCTTGCTCGTCCGCTCTTGAAAGTGTTCGAGCTGCCTGCAAAATACCATTACTAGACATGTCTGCGTTGCGTCTGCTTTCGTCTGCTGCCCGGCGCGCACCTTCAGCACTCGCTCAGCAGAGACGAGGCTACGCTGAAGCTGCCGATAAAATCAACCTTTCTCTGGTCCTTCCTCACCAGGTCCGTCCGCTGTAACTCCCGGTTTTCTCTGCTAATTCCACCTCTTCGCGCAGGCAATCTTCAGTTCAGCAGATGTTGTCCAAGTAAACATCGCAGCTGCCTCCGGTGACATGGGTATCCTTGCAAACCACGTTCCTTCCATTGAGCCTCTTCGTCCGGGTCTCATTGAGGTTATTGAGGCCGGAAACACGTCGAAAAAGTGGTTCGGCAAGTAGCATGAGGAGCTTGCATTATCTTAGATGCACTAATACACTCTCCAGCATCCGGTGGCTTTGCCAACGTACACCCTGGTAACAAGCTCACCATCAACGTTGTCGAGGCTGCTCCCCTTGAGGCCTTCTCCCCAGAGGTATGTATCCCACCTGTCCAGTGTCTATTGAAGCTCACGCAGTCATTCTCAGGCCGTCCGTGCCAACCTTCAAGAGGCATTGAAGGTTGCTGCTGGTAATGGGTCAGAAGAGGACAAGATGGAGGCTCGGATAGAGGCAGATGTTTATGAGGCCCTTCAACACGCTTTAGGCTCAAAATAAATGTCATACCACTTACTGTCATGCTTAGAGTATACTGCTTTGCACACCTGATTCGTGTTGTGGAAGTTGCTCTGCGTCCTCAGAATTTTGTACGCGTAGCTGGCTTCCGCCTGTATACAGTGAGCGAGGCTTCGGTGTTTTCCGCGGTGACCCGAGTTATGGGAGCTTGTATAGCGCAGCGCATGAACATGTCTTGATCTTGGGAATTTCTGCGTGTCTGCAGGGGGAGGTGACCCTGAAGCTTGAAGGACAAACTACACTCCTTTGTCTCCCAACCACTCTGGCAGAAAGGTAGTAGTGTTCTACGCGTTGGGCCCGCAAAGAGCCTCGAGACTGAGTCCAGCAATGACGGGACACATGAATCTACCTGAGCGTCCTGACGACCTCTCGCTCATGGAACATGAACCCCTCCTGTCTTATTTCGCAATGCTGGAGGATGCCTCACGCTCAGGGAGCAGGCAAGTAGTCGCCATGTTCGTTCAAGCAATGCAGGAGGACCCTCATGTACGTACTTACCACGCGTCATGAACCTCGAATTCTCGGACAAACCCCTTTGTAGGCCGCAGCGGCAGCCAGGAGATGGGCCTGCTTGGTTTTTAAGGAGATACTGTCCGAAGAACACTCTTTGGAAGTCATGGACGGTGGCAAAGAGCTTTACGAGGTGTTCTTTGAGTATCAGCGCCGGTTAAAAGCTACGAACACCGGCAAGGCTACTGAGTACCTGGCTCAAGTTTTCAAAAAGGGACTGCGCGCTCTGAAGCTTCAGGAGTCAGGTGCACATGCGCCCCCGCGAGTCCAGAGAGGTCGTGGTCGTGGTCGCGGTCGTGGTCGTGGCTCTGGTGCACCCGCCAGGACGGCCTCGCAGGGCCTTCCGCGTCGGCCTGGACCTGCAGTTGAGTCGGATATCCCAGTTACAGGTTTGTCTGAATGGCCGACGTTGTAAATGGTTCGCGTGCTAACTATCTGAATTTCAGGGAGTACTAACGTGCCCATCTCTACAATGGACTCGAGCACAGGAAACGGAGACCAGCTCACAGCCAATGTCTCGACTGCTGAAGTAGCAGCTCCTGTGCTCAGTGCACCCGCTGAGTTACAGCTAGCCGGTGAACAACCAGGAAGCGCGGGGCAAGGCAGGCCACCCAAAGCGAAGAAAGACCGGAAACGCAAAGCTAGCTCCCAGAAACCTCCGGTAATCGCACCTTCGGATGTGTCCGAGGATGAAGCACGGCAACCTGAGCCTCTCGCGGTCACATCGGAAACACCTGCAACCTCTACATCTCACCGACCGAAAAGGGCAGCTACCAATTACCAGGCGCTGCGTAACATGATGGAGGACAGAAACGCGTTTGAAGCAGAAGAAAAATCAGCTTCCCAAATCAGCAAACGCACGCAGAAGCACAGGGTGACCACCCCAAGCATAGCTCATGCTGAACAGCACGAGGCTACCACACAATCCTCCGGCAAGCGTAGTGCGGTGACTCCCCTCAAAGCTATGGGTAAACAAGCTAGCAAGCCTGGGCGCCGTCGTCAAAGGCGCAGCGACACAGCACGCGTAAAAAATGCCTACGCTCAGATATCGAAGCCGACTGTCCGTGCACGCAAGGGGAAAGCTCTCAGGGAGACCGATAGAAACCTTCCTACCCGCAGTTCCAAACGTCTGCGTCGCGATGCATCTTACCTGCCAGCTGGGGAAAGTGAAATGGATCTTGGACAGGGGTGCAATTCTGCACCCGATACCCAAGGTGATACTTCTGGAGGGCCTCCCAACCCTGGCCACCTGGCCGCAGGTGCCCCAGCGTTACATGAAGGCGAGGGCACTGTTATAACACAATCTCCGCCTCTTCCCGGTGAAAAAGCAGAACACCGGTTTCCAGATTCCATCTCCATTGCGCTTGCTACAATGGAGAAAACCGATCCAAAACGGAAGTCGCGTAAGCGGCCTCGACCCGAGTTCGAGACAGGATCGATAGAACCTCTGGTTGACCCAACGCCTGACGCCCACGAGCCACTGGGGTCACCTGATGTCGCAATGAGAGACCTGCGACCTATTCCTCGTAAAGTATCTGTCAAACGTACATCGACAAAACCTGCGGGCGCAGCATCTCATGTCCGCAGCCCTCATTGTGGAGTTAGATCTCAAGAGGACGCAGATCGACTTCTTCGAGACGCAGCAACCAATGCATTGGTAGTGCTACAGGACGAGGACCGACCCGACATACCAGATTGGACCCGAGACAAAGAGATTGGTGTAGGAGGGGATGACGACAATGTAACAGCTGGCGCACATGATGCTCACGGCGCAGCTGATGATCATTCCGTGGCACTAGAGCCTATCACGTCTGCAACTGCACCAAAGCCACCGGTGCCAGCTTCACCACGTATCTGGGCTCAGGTATGTGTTGCCATTGGAAACATTACAATGACTGACTGTTACAAGTCACGCCAAGAAGTTTGCGAGTCGTTCGAACACTTCCGCAGTTATCATAGCGGTGTATACTCAAACAAGGATATCGTCAAGGGGTACCTCCTAGGAGGTCACGCTGCGAGGTACTTGTTTTTCCATGCCATCTCTGCAAGGGAACTCAATTCGCCAGTCGAGACATATTCCACCATGGAGGAAAGCTCATTATCTCGCACGGGTTCGTACGACCACACGCGCACTTGCGAGCATAACTAAATAACTTGCGTAGGGGTGGAAAGTCTGAGACTATGCTCGACTCACGTATAGGACCCAGACGGCACGTGGCGGCTCAAGATCAAGAAGCCTCGGATAAATCAGTCCGTGCGCTGCTGAAGAGCTACACTGAACGACGACCTCTGGTACTTCTCGCCGATGACAAGTACGCACTCTTTCCTTATGATCTCGCCGCATCCAAGTATGCATACGTCGTACTGGGCGTATATTGGATATCTCATGCATGGGGTAAGTCTCTTGTAGCATCCGTCCATTAACTTAAGTTGATCGATACGCTAGCCGAGTACCAACCTGCCTCCGGTTTGGGCCGGATAGTCCGCTGGAAATTCGCATTTCAGTGGTGCGAAGGCCAAGGTGATCCATGGTGGATGACCCAGCGCGGGACTGACAACTCCCGCTCGGAACTGCAAAGCACCATGCCGGGCGAAGAAGCTATTCCTCCAGCAAACACGACGGAGCTGCCATTAACTTCAAGTCCCGAGCAAGATCCCAGACTGGAGTGCGAGCATTGTCATGAGAAGAGTCCGGTCGTATACACGCAAGGCTGGATGTGCCTGAATCCTCGTTGCGACGTGTTTTGGAACATCGAGGGGAAGGAGCCTGAGCAACTCGATTATCGCGAGGAGTTTTTGCAGCTCTTGCCCTTGAATCCCAAAAATTTGCCCAATATTATACCCGCAAAGGCAGTTCAGTCGCCGGACCAGATCACGACCACGTACCCCTTTAGCAAAGGGTGGCACTGCTCAAACTGTGGTCGCCTCTCCTGCAGGTCAGGCTTTTCGCCCGAGGCCATGCGGATGTTCTAACGGGGAATTTGTAGATTCAAGTGGGAGCATTGGGAATGTGCTAATTGTCAAGTGAGCATCATGCCAGTTCTTTCAACATGTTGAAACATTTATTGATAATCTCTGCTCTAGACGCGGCACGTAGTGCAGGGTAGGATACGCTCGGCCAAAGAGTTTTGGCATCAGCGCCCTTCTGGCGACTTCTTGCATGCGCAGATCGGGAGGAACTCAGGTTTCGTCAACTTTTCTCGAGAGCCAATTCTTGCTCACCTTGAGTTTGTGTAGGTGTTCTTGCTTGCCGCCCTGAACCAATTGATCTGGGTGAAGCAAAAGGGTTCACTAACAGGCTGAGTTTTGTTTTACCAAATGGGAGGTGGGTATTAGCCTTTCAAAGCAAGGATGCGAAGCCGAGTAGCTTAACCCCATGCCATTTAGAGGTAAAATACATCTTGTCCTCGGCACGCCTTTGGCAAACGCAGACGTGAACAGCACGTTTCAATTGTATCAGCAACAAGCGTCCACGGGGGAGCTGAAGCTCCGCCGATATCCACTACGAAATGTGAGGTTCATCAGTCCAATCTTATCTCATGGTCTAACGAGTACTGTAGCATAGAGGTATATTGGCTTTCCTCGGTCCAACGTTTTTTATTTACTTTCCCCTGACCAGCGCGAGGCGCTCTGCTCACCAACTATTTCTCTCAAAATTGTGAGTGCTCAGGTACTCCGCAATGGCAGTTGGGAAGCAACTGACACTTGGCCTCTCAACAGCGGGTGAGCCATATCAGGTACATCGTTTCTTTTGTCCGAAAACACTGCACCTGAACTCATTGCTCTCCTGGTAGTATGTCGGAGGAACGGGGAATACGGTGCCTTTTAGCGAAGCACCTGATTGTGTCCAAAGAGCCTTGGCCTTGATCAAGGAGAGATCCAGTCTGGCACTAAGCGTTGACATCCCGTTCAACGAGATCCTCAGTGCAGCTTACATGGAGAAGCAAAAGATGTCTGTGAGTATGCAAACTCAAGTCATTCCGCATGAAGCTCATTGAAATGTTGTCAGTTTCACAGTGATAGTGAGAAGGGACTAGGGCCGATTGTTGCCTCCCTTTCTCTGGGCTCGGCGGCGTTGATGCATTTCCGTCCCCACATCAACGCTGAGAGCCAGAAACGCCAGTGTTCAACCGCGTTGACACTGGTGCTCCGTCATGTAAGTCTCGGTGGCTTCTTAGAATATCTCTCCTCATGCTACGACATAACCAGGGAGATGTCCTCATTATGGAGGGAGACGGCGTGCAAAAGTATTACGAGTAAGAAACTCGTCCCCGACCTGCGACCCTTTGCTGAAACATGACGCAGGCACACTGTGATTCCAATGAATTTTCGCATCGCTGCAACTGCGCGTTGCATTGGATCAACCTAATGAAAACCACCCATTGTTTATTCGTAAATTGCTTTCATAGATGTTTTCCAAAAGAACCGATACGTATTGTTATATAGAAAAAGCTTCCTTCTTGGAATAAAATATACCCGGCTCTACGCCGAAGTGATCAAGTACGCTTTGGTGTCATGCGCATCAACGCTGACAGAGAAGGAGCTCACGGAACTCGAAGACAGGACTGTGTCCAGGGTCCACATATCCGTCATCGTGTAGGGCGCCTTTCCAATGCCAGGAACGTTGGCGAAGTTGAACACCTTCGTCTGAACGGTGTCGGCAGTATTAAAGATGAAGACGTGGGTGCCCCGGGATGACTGCCCTGCATAGTACTCGGGAGGTGAGGTCGTGGGGGCGGTGGACGTGGCTTCAAACGGCTTAGCGGGAGCGCCGTATTTGTCATCTTGATGGAACGCGAGGAGTGCTGAGTTGGAAATGATGGCCAGCTGGTCGTCTGACAGTTTGCTCAACTGTTTAGTGGAGTTAGTACCAAGGCCAGGCGGGGTTAGATAGATCAGATCACTAACGGTGGTGCCAAGCAAGATAGGACTCTTCATGAAGGCCCACACAGCAAAGTGAGAGCGCTCCTCCTGAATGTTGAAGTTCCCGTTTCCAATCTCCATCATGTCCATGTCGTTGTGGGAATAAAAGTTCACCGAGTCCAGGATGGCAGCGTTAGCACTGATGATCGAAACGATAGAGTCCCAGGTGGGGCTGAGACAAATCTGAGTCTCGCATGTCCACGATCTTCACAGCCAAGGAACCTACGTGATATCACCAGTCACCCTCCAAGAGTGGCCCTGCCGTTCGGTTGAGATATGATGTTTGCGAACAGAGACACGTACTCAGACTTACAACTTTGGAGCCCCACTCCCATACGTCCGCACGGCCCCAGATGCACAGACTGAATTCGACAGGAGTCTTCTGAGCAGCGAGAGCAGCTCTGTGTCGGACTTGTCGCATCATGCTAGATAATGGTACGAGGTGAAAAGCTCACGTCATCTGGCGATATCTGATAGCCGAGTTCGAGTTGCTGGGAGCGTCTGTCAGGATGTAGCTGCTTCTCAAAGTCAGCTTACTTACTACCAGTCTCCGCCAGGAGGAGTCTGCAGGTTGAAAATAGGTCAGCCCGTCGTCTCGACTCAGGGCGCAGAACTTACAGAGGAGTCAGTCCAGTTCTCGGGAACGTTGCAGTTGTCTGTGAGCGTATTTTGTTAGAAGACAATCGGCAGGGCAGGATACTCAGGCGGACCATATTTCAAATCTAAGCAAGACAGTCAGTAAGATAACACGAATAACGTGACCGTCTTACAGTCAACACCCCACTCGGTGAAAGTTTCCGCATCGGTAAGCTCGTGGCCAAGGGAGCCAGGATAACCAGCACAAGTGCTGTCACCAGCATCACTGACAGAAATGATGAATAAAGTTTACCTTCGCAGCCTCGAGTCCCAAGCGCTCCAATACATACCTGTAAATACCGAGCATCAAACCCAATGCATGGATTTCACTGGCGATGCCACTGATGCCATCGGGGAATTTAGTAGGATCAGGGACGATGCGTCCAGTCGTGTTATCACGCTCAAGCTCTGCCCAGCAATCCTTTCGTGCGCACATAATTAGGCGTTATGAAAGATCTGAGCATCGTGCAGGTGCTCACGTCAATATTGACGTATTTGTAGCCAGCGTTCATCAGTCCTGACGTCCTTAAATCATTGGCCGCAGCCAGAACCAAGGCATCAGTAATACCTTAAGCTAAAAGTCAGCGAAAGTCAAAGTGGTTTTGGACAGAGGAGCGTACTGCAGCCATACGCATTCCACGTGTTCCAGCTTAAGACAAGTCATTAGGTCACGTTCATATGTCCAACTGGCAGCCACACGCACCCAAGGGCAGGGAGTTTGCCAACTGCTTTAGTGGGCGTCGCAGTGGGGGCACTCAGCGTTCCACTAGACGTGGTTGTGGCCTTGGTGCACGTAGGGGGAGGCCCAGTGTGGGAGACTGATGAGGTGACTGGCCTTGTCGAGGTAGGGACAGTTGTGGTCGTCCCTGCCACCACAGCGGCAACCCAAACGCTCAGAGCAGCAAACGAAGCAGCAAGCATCTTACGGAGAAGGGGAGATCTGGGAGGGAAAATCCGTTGACACCGAGGATTATATACCCCAGCCTGCGACCACTATATCAGTCGAAAGAGAGTGTTTCGGTGGTGAAAGGCATTGGTACCGAGATCCGCATTAGCCAGTATTGCTTGGATGTGATCTAGGCTGTGTTGAACACCCAAAGCTATGCGGTCACTGGAGTTATGGACGCAGCCCGATAAGGAGCGAGTGCTGATCACCATCGAGGTGTAAGGATCTGCAAAGACGTGTAGGAAAGCATGAACAACGTACCACGGGAGTCCGACGAGTCCGAAATCATCCAGCTTGACATGCTTACTGCTCGGGGGTGAGCACTGAGGGATTAAATTCTGCAAGTTGTGCAACAGGCTCAGCATGAATCAAATGGCCACAGCCCAACAAGGACAGCTGTCACTTGGCACATGTTGGCAAAAGCCTGCCGCACATATAACCCTGAACGTGTTCATGTTTAGCTGTTTCCTTGCACTGAAGCGCACCTATTGGATCTTGGGAGGGAGGAGTACTAGCTCAGAGATTTCGATGTGCTATGACGCCGCTAAATGACTACACAGCCACATGCCTGGCATGCGACATCCGCAGCGAAGGACGGAACCAAATCGATAACCTTGCGATAACCACGCTCAACGGCCGTCAAGTCGGTTGGGCAAGTATGACAGAGAACCCACCGCCACCAGATCAACAGCAGTCATTTTCTGCTTCGAACATCGTACCACGTCTCGTTCGATCCTTCAGCAAGCCGCAGGCAACAACACAGCCGAGCACATCCACTGAGAGTGCGGAAGGCAGCACGCCTGCTCCTACCCCTTGGATATCCAGGCAGACAGCTACGGCAATCGGACATTTTTCAAAGCTTGCACGAAAGGACAAGGCTCCAGAGTTTCCGCCTGCATCGTGGTTTCGGGAGGGAAGGAGTAATGGCACTGATCCGGCTGAAGGATCTTCGCAGCGTGCCGAAGAAGAGCAGACCCATCCAGAAATCCCTGCTAATGAGGCAGAGACTGCAAAGAACGACTGTGTGGTAGAGGAAGGAGAAGCAGTGGAGCCGGCCACTCTCGCAAAGAAGATACAAGATATGTTTTTTACCATTCCTTCGCTTCCATCCACCATATCAGCATCCACTTCCCGGTTCATGCCTTCTCCATCACTTCCTTCAGAAGTTGGAACCGATGGGCCTCCACCTACTCCAGCCCCTGGACCTCTGATAAACTATGACCCAAAGCTGCTGGCCTTCTTGACGTCCTCAAGCGTCATGAACGGCTCCCTCGAGCGCGGTCGTCAGTCCGTCTGGTCCGCCTTAGACCGTTTGCGACCACCATTTGGCAAGAAACCAGACGCCACCTCACCCGAGATAGCCGAGGACACCGTTCTGGACTGTCTCGATGATAATAATTCTGTCATGATGTATGGCCCGTTGGAGCCTGATGACTCCTCGGAAGTCGAAATCGCTTGCTCGGAGATTGTATCGGTCAATGGGGACGGAGAGGAGATACGCACCCCGCAGCCTAGTTATGTGCCGCTGCCCCCCGAGTCTATCGAGCAAGTGTTAATGGGAGGCACGGAGGACTTTGACAGGGGGGAAGGAAAGGGGAGAGAGCACGACTTCTATTCCGAAACTAGCACTTTTGTCGGCCCTGAGCAGCCGTTTACAAGTGCTGAGCCTGCAGCGGAAGAACTCCCTGTAAAGGAGTATCGCGTCTGGCTTCCGTCGCTCACCAAAATATCTGTCCAGACAATGTGGTGGGGATTCCGGATGTGAGTATCTCCTATTCAGACACAGCCCGTGACTTATACGATCCATTGATCCAGCTACCTTCCTCCTCCTGTATTAGACGTACTCAACAACAAACAACTTGAAGCCGCAAAACGCGCTGCGATGATTACAGCTGCTCTCAAATGGCTCCTGGACCATCTACCTGTCGCCCTTCTGCCGCCCCAAATGCGCCCAGGCGTGGCTATCCTACGCCGTCTAGTTCCCTACCTCGGCTACATAGGTGGCTTTATTGCGTGGGGCTGGTCAGGAATCAAGACATTTGATAAAGGTATATTTTCTTGATATATATCAGCTTGATGTTGACCGAAGCGTTGCAGGTTACGGCGTTGTTCTTACAGCCACCTGGCTTCTTCCCATCGCCCTCATACCTGGTACATGGGAGCTTGAAGAATTTCCGGCTTTGAATATGGATCCTCAGCCATCTAGTTCTGCTTCTCCGTAGAGTCGGTTACGAGCGCTTCGGTACCCTTGACATTCACAAAATGCGTCGCCGCGATCCTCCAATATATTACTAGACACACACGAATCATCTGTACCTGTACGATAGGGTCATGTTGTAAGTACCACCTGTTTCCAACAATTCTTAATTGGGTTGCACATCGCGGTGCGAGGTGTTGGTGCGGTCGCAACTATATCCACCGTGATGGACCGTCCGGCGGTGTGCGGTGTCAGTCCAATGATGCAGAGGGTATTAGCGGGGCAGACGCCGACACCTTTGCCAAGTGAGCAGTGACACTTCAGCGTCAACCGAACTCCACATGCTTACCTAGAGACTAGCGGCACAACAACGCACAGGACTAATTTCCCAGGGAAATTCGCCAGCATAGTTGATAACCTTAAAGATCATAAATGGCGCTGCCCGTGCGTATGTTTTAGTTCGGGCTTTTCCTCAAACCGCTGGAGGATCGGTGCGAGGGAAGAAGGCACAACAGAAAAAGAACAAGGGCGAATGTTATACGTTGTCCTTCTGCTCATGTAGTCGATCAGACCGGTCAAGGACTTCGCGACCATTGATATTTGGGATACCAAGCCATCCCAGCACCCAGGCCAGACTCACCTCTAGCTTCTGATACAGTGTGCCCGCAATGCTGGAGGTTAGCTCAAAGGTGTTGTTGATGTAGCAATTATTTCCACAGCGAGACTTTTTCATCCTCTGATGCGCTTGCGCGCTTCGAACCCAGTACTAGCGGGTGTGCGATGAAAAAAGACAGCCCAGCCAGCCTGTGGCTTGGAGGGGATGTCCCAAAAGGGAAGGTGTCGTAGTTCGACACCCCAACCTAAACCTCAAGTCTTTGACGTCACATACGATCATCATCATGAATTCTCTGAGTCGACGTCAGAGTCAGTTTACCGTGCTAGCTCGAGTATATAAACAGGACCTCGCCTGCCCGAAGCGCCACTTTCATTCACCCAAACCTCCACCTGTCAACATGCCTGCATCTGAAGAACAAGCTCGTCTTGACCCCTATTCGCGCCTCGCGGAGAACAAAGATCTTACCCTTCAAGAGAAAATCACCGGTATGCCCATCACCGTTTGGAATTAATGCTGGAGAAATTAAATATTTTGGTAGATTTGCATACTGTAATTGCCGCTGCCAAGACTGGCATGTTGGTTACTCGCGATTCCAATGGAAACCTTCATTCTCGTGCGATGAACCCTGCGACCCGTATGTGATACCTTACTCGCCTATGCATCTGCATATATAACCTATCTTCACTAGCGTACGGCGAAACCCAGCTAAACCTTGTTTTCATCGCAAACAACGCTTCCTCTAAGTTTGAAGAGCTCCAGAATGATTCTCATGTCAATGTTTCCTTCTGTGACCCCTCTTCGACGGACTGGGCGTCTTACTCTGGGAGGGCCCGAGTTACCCAGGACAGAGACCTCATCCACAAGCACTGGTCGGGATTGTTAGTACCCCTATCAAACTCACAGCCTGGCGATTGACATATGGGTGAATAGCATCACCGGGTACATTGGCGATCTGAAGGACGGCGTGCACAAAGGCGATGAAAAGGACCCACGTGTCGCAGCCATTGAGATCATTCCTGATGAAATCAAGTATTGGATCACGAAACAGACATATGTCTCGCGCACAGTGCAAGTTGCGGCCAGTGCTGCCATGGGGAAAGCGACGTCTCCTGGTGAGCTGCGAACTATCACCAAGGACGAGGTTAGTATTCGTAACCTTAATTAAATGTCATGGGAGTTGACGATTGAGTCTACAGATTCAGCTGGCGCAGGGACTTCACACGAAGTAGAGTGAAATTGAACTTGGCCAAGGAGATGCGGGACGAGCTCAAACCTTTCCAAGCTTGAAGGGGCCTCTATAGACATTGCTGTTGTACTTCAATTCATATGTGATTCGTTGTAAAGGCAAGTTGATGCGACATAGTCTTCACATCAGTGTGTATCTGGTTGGCGCGCGGGGCCCGTATGATGGTCCGAAGGATTGGAGATTACGCTCGGCTGGTATAGATCATGAGTTCCCGCTTCCTCTTCTGCTGCCTTGTGATTTTGAAAGTCGATGTGAGGATAAGGCGTCTTCGTTCTGATGCATTGCTTCTGCGTAGCTGACATGGGAGGTGGTTGAGAGGTTGCATGTTTATTGATTATCCGGGACTCACAGCAGTTTGTAACGAACCAGCTCCTCCTCCATTTCCTCATTGCGAAGTCGAGCCATCACGAGCTGGTTCTGGTCAAGGGAAACTTCTAGTTAGTGACGGGACCTAGCAAGGGGTCATTTACTCACCAACACTTCCACATGTTCGGTGTTTAGTTGCGCTAGACTCTCATCTAGCTCTTTTCTAGAGAAATGTAGAGTCTTCACAACGGTCTTCCGAGGGACATGTGGCCACCTACACTTTTGCAGAGAGCACCCGGTTGCTATTCCGTAATGTGTCCATCTCAATTGCATGAGCCTCACGCGCCCTGACGAGATCATTGTACTCGTGAGCGTATGCATCCAGCATGAACGGCGTGATCTTCAATGATACGGCGTCTTGCACGAACTCGTCGACTCTGTATCTTGCTTGGCCTTCGTTTTGCTCGTCTTGCCCATCCGTAGGATCAATCTTGGCTTCCGTCAAACGTACGTTCTTTGATGCTCGGGTGTGTAAACACACCTTGTATCGTTCGAATACTCTTAGCTTGAGATATGAGAGGATCTCGTCGAATTTGAGTGAGAGCAATGCATCTTCGTTCTTCTGGAGTAAGACAATGCTGAATGCAAAGATCGCCTCGATGCCACTTGCAATGCAGTTGTCGTAGATCCGGAATACAATATCTAATGGGAACCTAAAGCCCCTTGCTGAGCGCGATATATATGAACGTGTATGACTGTTGACTCACCGGTAGCTGAAGAGTGTGAGGAACCACTGCGAGCAAAACATACTTGACTTGATGCCTTGGCGCAGGAAATGGACGTGGAGTACAGGAAGGAGCTCTTCGATCAGCCTGTCGAACTGTGTGGAATGAGAAAGAGAATAGTCTTGGGACTTTCAGAAAGGGTACCTGAAACTGGAAGAAGTGAGCTTAGCGTAATGTCGTAGCTGTTCTGACTCACCAGTCGGAGCTGCAGTTTGGGCATCTCGGGAAGGAAATGACCTCGAAGATCATATGTGTGCATGAGGCGAACTAAAAGGGAGAATGCCTCTTCATCTGGCATCTAAAAAGTCACCGAAATGTAGGATCGCCAGGTCGGGTAGGAGCAGACGCTTACATTCAACAGTAGCACAGCGACAACAAACGGTAGACCTTGGCAATAACCAACTTGCGGGTCATACCTACACACGATCACGATGTTGCAGGTCAGTGCAGCAGTCACAAGAAGCGCGGACTTGCAAAGAATATGCTTTCAACACATTGAACAGGTTTTCCTGGCCTATGCCTTGGCCATCGGTGAAGAATTCGTGGTGAGGAAATGTTCTGCAGGACATGTCTCAGAGGGGTGATGGTTCGCAGAGGTACTGGGTCCTCACCTCCCGAGGTCTCGAGTGATCGCTTTCTCATGCGGACTGGACTCTTTCAAGAGCGCGAGATACGTGTTCTCAAGTTCGGTGTCCTTAGAAGCTGCCCTGCCACAAACTTCTGTGAACGGGTGGTAAAAAGAGGGTACAGAGCAGTATGTACATTAGCTGCCACATCATTCCTCGCAGTGTATTGGGTATCCCTCTCTCTATTGCTTTGGCAAGTTTTTCAGGATTGGCGGAGGCGTAGCCCTGGTAGTCTGGATAACGTCTGAGTACAGGCTTCAACTAGCGGACAAAGGTGCGTACCTGATATAACTGCACCCCAGAAATCTCCATATGTTCCTAATTAGTTCTCCGATTTTGACTTTGCGAAGCCTAGCACGAACGTACTCCAATCTATGGCGCCTTCCTCGCTGGGCACAGCTTCCGCCCTCCGTTCATTATGAAGTCGAACGAACTCTTCGTGAAGTTTCTGCTGCCCATCGCCGCTTACGTGAATAGTATCGAGGTCATTCTCGTCGTGCGCCCTTTGGACCCCGAGTCGAGCAAGGATATTGTCGCCGGGTAGTGAGCTAGCAGTAACACTAGATGCCGATTTCTTATGGGCAAAATGGCGTAGAGAAGCTATTTTTTTCGAGGGCGCTGATGATATCGTCGTCCGGCGTTCGAGTTTGGTCGTTATTTCGTCTAGGTCCGAGTCAGATGATGCGACGCTTGCGCGCTCAGATAGTGGGACCATAGAGAACCGGGGATCGTCTTCGAGGATCACGTCGTTGTAGTCCGATTCTGCCACCGAATCCCTGGCGGACAAGGGTACCGAGCTAGGGCCTTTCGGGGAGAGCAATGAGTCGAGTGGAGAGACGGAATCGGAAGCAGAGATTGTTGCCGCGATAAATGCGGATCTCTCTGCATCTTCAGACATTTCTACAACTTGTACAAGGCTTGCAGTTGAAAGATAAACATGAATGTACACCTGCACAAGTAAAAGGAACTGTTAGATGTCAGACAACGGTTTCTACTCAACCACCGTGACGGTCGTGTTGGAGACAAAGTTGTCTGGACTAGGTGACAGCTCAAAAGTGTAAGCAGGTCCGGTACTAGTAGCACTATACTTTGTCCGCTTGCGCCGGTTGCAGTCCATGCCGCGGTCTGTAGGTATTGGTGATCTACCACTAGTACTGATCATCTGTACATTTCGTGTGACTAGGTCGTGCTCCTTCACGATCAGTTCCACAACATAGCTCCCTCACTGTGGGCGCTGCTCTGGACGATCACCCAAAGTGACGACAACAACACTTGAACTGCATCACTGGTAAAACAACGGTCGTTCTAAAGATTTGAAATGTCAATGATTAGGCTAGTCACATCAGCTTTATCGGCTTCCCTAAGTTCGAGGCAGCTAGCTTTATCAGTGGGTCATGACTCGGATAAGTAGCAGAGATTTATGAATCTGATTGTCGGCTACTCCAATTAATTCAAGATCCTCGAAATCTCTCTTTATCAAATCCTTCTCCTGAGTTCTGTCTGCCTATCACTTTCCAAACCCAACCTGATTCAGACATCCTAAGACCTTGACAGGTCATCAGCCTGAGTCTTATCAGTCCGGGTTCTCGCGATCGTTGTCAGTCATGTCTGGCCGCAAGTATCTGAAAGTCACCAGCAAGAATGTGGTTTTACCAATCGGCGACCCGCGACCTGCCACTATCACGATTAACCTTGCGTCTGGAAAGATCGAGGACATCGTCGAACGATATGTCGGAGATGATGCGGACCAAGTCTCTGACCCGAGCGTCTCACTACTAGACGCAGGAGATAAATACGTGCTACCGGGACTTGTTGAGTAAGTTCTGCTCCACAAAGATTCGCCGCCCTGCTACAATGACGCCAAACGCTTTAGTGCGCATGTGCACCTCAACGAACCAGGTCGGACAGAATGGGAGGGCTTCGAGACTGGCACAAGAGCTGCTGTTTCCGGAGGTATCACCACTGTGGTTGACATGCCTCTGAACTCCATTCCCCCAACGACCACAAAGGCGAACCTCGATGAAAAGCGAAACGTGGCTCGGAATCAGTGCTGGGCAGATGTCGCGTTTTGGGGAGGTGTTATACCTGGTAACCAGGTAAGATACTGTGGTTATCAAAAGCTAGACTTGTATCTGAGTGCGGAATTAAGGGAGACCTCAAGTCGCTGGTAGATGCCGGGGTTAAAGGCTTCAAATGTTTTCTGATAGAAAGTGGTGTGGATGTACGTCACAGCGGAAGAATTTCGACGCTCGCTAACCAGCACACAGGAGTTCCCGTGCGTGTCGGAGGAAGATCTTAAAGGTCACATGGAAGAACTTCAGGTGAGGGAGCCGAGGCCAAATTATGCCGCTCTTATCTTAGCGAGCCACATCAGAAAGACTCGGAGCGCACCGTCTTGCTGTTCCATGCAGAACTTGACGATAGTTCAGGTCCAATTGCCTTCCCATCAGATCCTACAACCAACACTTTGTATCAAACCTTCCTGTCTTCGCGACCCGAAACCCTTGAAGAAAATGCCATTGATTTGATCATAGGACTTCAAGGGAAATATCCCTCCCTTCGGTGCCACATCGTACATCTATCAGCAGCTTCTGCTCTCGAAAAGATCCGTGCCGCCAAGAAGAAGGGGCTGAACCTAACCGTCGAAACATGCTTCCATTATTTATGCCTTTCCGCTGATGACATACCGCGCGGCAAGCCCCAATTCAAGTGCTGCCCTCCGATCCGCAATAATTCGAACAGAGAGCGTCTTTGGGCAGCTCTGATGGATGGCACGATCGACTGTGTGGTGTCGGATCACAGCCCATGTGTGGTGGAGCTGAAGAAGCTCGAGGAAGGAGATATTATGGGAGCGTGGGGAGGTATAAACAGTCTTGGTCTTGGCCTGAGTCTCCTGTGGACTGAAGGGAGCAAGGCTGAGAGGGGAGCTACGCTCAAGCAAGTCGTAAGCTGGATGAGCGAAAAGACAGCAAAGCACGCAGGACTGTCCGACACGAAAGGCTCACTCAGCAAAGGTCTTGATGGAGACCTGGTTATTTGGGACCCTGATGCTGAATTTGAGGCAAGTAACATGTACTCACCCGTCGGATGCCTCGATCTCTGACTCGGTTGTGAACAGGTGTCAAAGGAGGATTTCCACTTCAAGAACAAACTATCCGCGTACGAAGGACTTACTCTTAAAGGTGTTGTACAGCAAACATTTTTGCGCGGCCACATGGTCTACGATAGGAGCCAGAACGGCTTTGATGGGCTTGATCCCATCGGCAATCTACTTTGACTTCGACAGCGTATCAGGTGCTGGGGGCACCGAACTTGCCGAGCGAAGTAGGTGTCCGTGCGAGGGACGGTGTGGGTTGGTTTTGCAGTTTTTAACCAAGGCACGGCGAGACCAATTGAAATATGTATGTAGGATTTGGCCGGCTTTTGGGCCTGACAGACTTGGCTGCGTAGTTACTGAACACCGGGTGTTGTGATGAACCGCGGGCGTTCCCAAAGCGCGTGGTCAAAGTCCGTATCAGACCGATTCAGAAGAACCGAGAAACGCCACCTTGGTGCACTTATAATTAGCCGATCTTGCAGCGGATGCATGATCACTTTTGAGGTCATTTTTGAACCGCAACGAGTCATCTGGGTACCTTAGTTTTCTTGTTCTCTTCACCTCTCTTCGACTACGACACGCACACCCAGCAACGTCTCGTATAATGCTCACTAGATTCAGACTGCCAGTATCTAGCCGATATGTCAAGGCTAGCGGAATATCACATGCGGCGAAGGCTGCCCTCGGAATGTACGTCCAAGCGATCGTGGATTTCTTTTCCATCGCCCGGATGTTCAGCGCCTGAGTCTTCACATACAGGAATCAGCACTTGAGCTCAGCGCAAACTGCGGAATCGTTTATTCGCTTCAGGGATGCGCGAGGCATGGCTACCTCTGCTGACAACTTGGTGGCGTTCGGACAACACCATGTCACTGCGGGGATCGGTCGTTTGACTGAGGCAGTTATGACCAAGGGAGAAGGCTCATACGTCAGCTTCGAGGATGGCCGGCGCATGCTTGATTTCAGCTGCGGCATCGGTGTCACCAACCTCGGTGAGCAATGGCTTCCTGCGTTCCTGTCAACGGGGTGTTCCTGTCAATGGGGTATGATTCTGACCAGAATAAAGGCCACTGTCACCCTAAGGTCAGCAGGGCTGCTGCTGATCAGTGCATGAACCTCGTGCACGGCCAGGTAAGTGTTTTTTTTTTTGTGACAAGACTGTTTGTAGCAACTTTTGATCGGTCCTCCCCAGTGCAGCATCGCTTTCCACGGTCCATACCTCCGCCTCATTGAGAAGCTCCTTCCGGTCATGCCAGACCCCTCACTCGACTCGTTCTACTTTTGGAACTCTGGCTCAGAGGCCATCGAAGCGACCCTGAAAATGGCTCGGGCCATTACGGGACGGCAAAACATCATTGCCATGCAAGGTATGTACGCGGCATGATAGGCGAGGCCCGCGCATATCTCTGACGTTGCGTCACCGTAGGCGGATATCATGGTCGTACTTATGGCGCAATGGCTGTCACGAAGAGTAAGACTTCGTACAGCGAAGGCTTCTTCCCCCTGATGGTAAGTCGTGCCGCTGAGCTTTCAGCAGCCCGATCTGATGCTCGCTGATTTTTTAGCCAGGCGTGTTTAGCTCACCGTTCCCTTACTGGCACCAGTTTGGCCTTGCGGCTGATACTAGCGAAGAGGAGCTTGTCCGGCTGTCGCTGTATCAACTCGAACTAGTCTTGAAGCAGCAGTCGGCTCCAAAGGATACGGCGGCTATTTTGATTGAGCCTGTCTTGGGCGAAGGCGGCTACGTTCCTGCTCCCCCAGCCTTTTTGCAAGGACTACGAAAAATCTGCGACCAGCATGGTATTCTGCTGATCGTCGACGAGGTCCAGACTGGCTTTGGCCGCACTGGCAAATTCTTCAATATCGAATACAGTGGTGTTCGACCCGATATCATGACGATGGCCAAGGTAGCGCTTTCAAAGTTGGATGTTGGATTTGCCGCTGATCCGCAGTGAAATAGGGATTGGCGAACGGCTTCCCTTTGAGCTGCATAGTTAGCCGGAAAGAGCTCACTGACAAATTGAAGCCCGGCTCTATGGTAAGATCGGGCGTAGTTCGGCTCATTCGCGGCTGATTGATTGAACAGGGAGGCACTTATGCCGGTAACCCAGTGTCTTGCGCTGCTGGCGTGGCGGTTGCCGATGTTTTCAGAGAAGAGAACGTTCTGGACAATGTCAGCGCACGGTACGTCCTTTCCTGACATCTCCTTGTCCCGCTCACGTATCTTCTTCCCAGATCACAAGAACTCCTAGCATCGCTCAACAGTCTCCGGACCGACCCTGAGCTCAGTTCAGCTATTGTAGACGTTCGCGGAAACGGATTGATGGTCGCAGTCGAGTTTGCATCCCCGTCATACCCTTCGGGAGATCCTGCTCTGAACCCTTCAGTGCCCAAGGGCCTTGCGGCTCGCGTGGCCAAACGATGCATGGACAAGGGTCTCATCATTCTCACGACGTCAATATATGAGGTCATCAGGTTTATCCCTCCTTTGAACATCTCGCAGTCTGACCTCAAGAAGGGTTGCGAGATCTTCACTGCATCCCTGAAGGAAGTCGTTCGTGAAGGGTGAAATGTACATTCCAAGTACCTGCTGGTCTCTGGTGTTTCTCAACCGATTGCTGTCTCTGCAAATCACCTATATATCGTGTCCTGTATTCTGCGTGTAAAATAAATGCCACGGGTGTATTGGAGATGTTCTGATGTCGCAGTGATGTGGGGAATCGAAGAAATTAGCACCAATCGGATTGGCTTAAGACGTGTTCCGGATTTGGCAACGAGAAATAAGCCGTGCGATGACAAGGCGTTTTTGGTGTGGGCGAAAGTGACTTTGCAAGTACTGAGTGACTGTGTTTCAATTTGTGTCCCTAGTGTGGATGTCCTACTCGAGGCCTGATCGTGCCTCACCATTGAGGCCAACCGTTTCCGCTATACCTGTACTCTAGTCTTCATGATGTTACAAAATCTTTGCTTTGTCGGGGTGCTAGTCCTCTGTGTATTACTCCGGCCGGGGTCAGTACACGGTTACATTCCTGCGCAGCCCTCGAACTCTACGATCCAAGGAAGCAACGGGACGAACGCCTCCAGGCTTCACCTACAATGGTATACAAACGGGTGAGCTTCTTGTGCAAAGGTGGTTGCTGTCGATTGCTCAACTTCTCGGACAACCTCATGCCAGGTCTGACTGGGAGTTTGTGTCGTATCAGCTTGTTGGTGCGGACAGTAATGGGATAACGCAGGTGCGTAGTTAGTCGTTCAGCTGAAGACGGGCTTGTAATCGTGAAACTCCGTGATAGGGAGCACTAGTGCACTTCTCGGAGGATTATGCTGGAAATGAGACAAGTGTGTTGTTCGTTTCCGCGAGTTTGCCATTTTCAACGTTGCTTTGATATGTAGCGACAACCCCTTGGATCGCTCTTGTATCTTGTGATGGTAATTCTACGAACATGTCGGAAGAGGACGATATCTTCACTATGGCTAGAGATCGAGGAGCGCAGTCAGCCGTAAGTCCCGTACCTTCTCCAACAGTACCAAATTGATAAACCTATCGGAACCAGCTCTTGTACTCTCTATATTCGGAGACCTGTGCGATCAATATGGAGTACTCTGACCCTGCCGATTTCGATCAGGTCTTCGATGTCTTTGCCACTCAGACCAAACAAACCTCTAGGTATAGCATTGCGGTATCCCAGTTTACATTGGAAACTTATTTCGTTTCAGGCTGATTGAATACGAATTCGGCCAGTTTGGGCCAGCCAACCAGACATATTATGGCTATTACAATGCAACGATGTTGAACGAAACTTCACTGGTGGTCAACCAGACCATCTCCTCCAATAACCCAGTTGCACCTGGACTTCTCTACGCGACCCTGCAGGCTTACAATGCGACAGGCACTAGTAGCTCTAGCAATGGACCCGCGAACAACGACAGCGGCGCATCGACGACTTCAAGTGGAGGCTCGAAGGAGACGGGCCTTGCAATGTAAAGCACATTTTCCTCACCTTGACTGGTCCAGCCTCATTATTTCGTGTTTCTCCAGGATAATTTTGTACGCTATCACAGGTTGTGTATCAGCTCTGTTTTGTGTTGTAATAGTATCTGGAGTTCGTCATCTCCCGCTGCGCTTCCTAGACACTCTTTACTCATGGGGCCTTAATGTTTGCAGGCTATACGGGCCATCCGGCACCCAGAGCGCTATGGGCCTCGTCTGGCGAATCGCGCGGCCGGGGGTTCGGAAAGTGCTGCTCAGAGTCGAGCTCGGGGACTCGGGCGTGCGATCTTGGACACGTTTCCGGTGGTCAAATTTGGATCAGCGGAAGATGATCAGGAGCCTCCTCTTGCGCGACCGAAAGACATCGAGGCTCCTCCCGCTGAGAACGTCGTCGGTCCCGTCGCTTTACCGACGAGCGCTGTTGAGATGGGGGATATGACAAGCAGGTCAACAGAGGAACACCGCGAGCACCCGCAGGAATTTAACGATGCTAGTCTTAAAGATCCTGAACTCCACAATGAAGGAGAAGACGAGGGCCCTGTCGCTGGGACTTCACAGCTCGACCCATCACCCATTCCACGCCCTCGAATAGCAATTTCGAACGACGTTGCATCGCAGCCGCCATCGGCGCGTGAAGGAGATACACTCATGCCAGAGTCCATTGGACGGGAGACATGTCCAATATGTATCGTCGATTTTGAAGAAGGAGATGACTTACGGGTGCTGCCGTGCGAAGGAAAGCACCGATTCCACCAAGCCTGCGTGGATCCTTGGCTGCTCGAGCTATCTGGATCATGTCCTATATGTCGACAAGGTAAGATTTGCCGCTGTGTATTGACTTCGAAGCTAACTTGTCTACAGACTTCCACGCGCTTGAAACGATTATATCCGGAGACGTGGTCGACGACCCTTCTCCACTACACCGCCACAGCCAAGCACGTTTCTCAACTGCCCCACAGAACCGCTTCTCCCGTTACTTGCGCTTCGCACGAGGGCGTCAGCGTAGCCACGGCGGGCATGATCCAACGGACCCATATTCACCAGCTTCCTCAGACTCTCCTCAGTAGCTTCTTGTCATCATACTTTGACACTGCTAGTTCTTTATTGGGATCGTTTTTTGTATTTTCTACTGCATGCATGGACTGGGTTCTTTGTACAGGCGTTCTCATGCGATTCTTGAAGTGAATCTGACCACTGAAGTATGGCTGGACGATGATGTGAGGTTCGTTGACGACAGAACACCCCGAGGAGTTCACACCTTCCCCCGTGGAGGCTACCGACGAAACCGGGTGGCAATGCCCGAGCATGGTCTGGGCTTAAAGTGAGCCTACCCGGACAGCTAAGCTCCGATATTGTAAATTGTCCCTCTATGACGCACCGACCCGACACGTCTTCACCGACGACCCACTAGTTTTATTGATGACGTTCTCACTTACCTGCCTAATTAGGAGAAAAATCACTTTCACGTGACTAACAATGCGTCATAGCGCGCGTCACCGCTCATCTCAAACTCAACGGATCAGTTTCCTCCCGTCCGTTTGAAAAGTATATAAGGCGAGTCAACTCCAAGAAATTATCCCTCAGTTCCTTCTTCCATAACCCACACAGCACTCAACTCGTTCTACCAAACCAACAAATCTTCATAATGTCTGACACTGGACGTCAATCTATGACCGACAAGGCCTCTTCTGCCATGAAGGTACGGTAGTCACCAAAGTAAAGTTGATACTTTGCTAACCATATATCCGCACAGCCTGACTCCCAGAAATCTACCACCGAACAGGTGGGCGACACTGCCAAGGGTTGGACCGATTCTGCGGCGTCGACCTTGCAGCCTCAGGTGAGCCCCTATTTAGACCCTCGAGGAGCTTTGTTTGACAGTGTACTCCAGAGTGAGAAATCTAACACTCAGAAAGCCGGCGACACCGTCAGCGGCAACTCGAACGAGAACCAAGTATGAATGTCTTATGATTTCCATAGGCTTTCACTGACAATTATTTCAGGAGTCTCTCGTGGACAAGGCCAAGAATGCCATGGGTATGGGAGGCCAGGGTCAGGGTCAGTAGATTACTCTTCATGGGATAGTTGTGGATGTCTTTGAGATTATCGCTGTATGATTATTGTACTATATGAGCGTAAGACATTCTCTCATTTCTCGAAGATTTTTGAAAGTAAGAACAGTAAGAATGACATCAAAAGAATACCAGAAATGATTATCCATCGTCATCAAGATTAACAGTATGATACTCAGACACCAAATCTTGCAAGCCGCCGTCGACGCATCTCGTCAACACTGACTTGCTCCTCTCGAGGTGCCTCTGAAGCTGCAAGACTGCTTCCATCTACCTCCGATTCCATCTCCGCATCACTCTCATCTGTGGGTTGGATAGTATTCGCTGACGCACTTGAGGGCAGAGGATTGGTCAATCGTTGTGCCGGCGGTGGTAAGGGGCTGGGTGGTAGTGTAAAACCAGGTGGAACGGTTTCTAAGGACGCCTTGAGTGCTGCCTGCAGTTCCGCATCATCATCGTCATAGACTCTCTGCATCGAATGAGCAGGTGGCCGCATAGCCTCCAGTGGCAATGGCTCGTAGCCTTCCTCGTCATCGGGCTCGAGTCCTTCTACGTCGTCGTCATCGCCTCGTGCAAGACGCTCAGCGAGTGATTCCTCCATTGCTCTCCGAAAAAGCTCATCTTCGTCATCGTCATCTGCTCCTCGTCGCTGTGGTGGCTGCGGCGCTGGGGGTTGTCTCTGAGCTGAGCTAAACCTTTCTGCCTCCTCTTCATACTGCTCTCGCAATGCCATTTCCTGCTGTCGGCGCATCCTCTCCATGATGACGCGATTCCTCTCCATTGAAGCGGCTACAGGGTCAACATCTGCATTACCGTAAGGATCTTGGTTTGGTGGGATACTTGGTCCAACAGCGCGTGTTTGATTGCTAGGTGGAGCTGCGCTTGAGCCACGCGGGAAGCCGGGGAAAGTGCGAGCAGCGGGGATCAGCGGGGGAGGGTAGCTCCCTGGCACATTGAATGAGCCGGTACTGCTCTCGCCACCACCAGAGCTTCCACCCATTAAGGATGCCTGTAATGCAGCCTGGAGTTCCATGTCTTCATCCTCGAAGCCTGGTTCAGAAGAAAGTGCCTGAGACCGTGACGTTGAGGCAGCTGATGCTGAAGAAGGCTCTGGAAGGGTCGAAGCAAGGTCGTCCGCGTCCGTACGCGGGAGAGGATGGGGGGCATCAGGGTCTATCGTGGTCACTACGAAGACGGAGTAGCCTGCGACCGGTCCAATTAATATCTGACCCATGCGTGGTGTAAATTTGTTGTCTCACCTTCTTGCTCTGCTTGTTGGAGAAACATGCCGAGATAAGTTTTCCCGATCCATTGAGGTGATGGATTACTCGAGTCTAGATTGAACCAGTGGCCATCTTCAGCTGAATGGCCGAAACGCCGAAGGGTGTACCAGTGCTGGTTTTGATTCAGCACGAATGCTAGCTGAGCGCTGTGGCACCGCATTAGATTAGATTATGAGAGAGGAAAGTAAATACGCTTACTGTGGGCGGCTCTGATAAGACTTCATGGCTTCCGAACGCCACCGTACGAGGCTATGTAGACAGTGAGTTTCTGTGTGATGCCACAATGTGACATTGCCAACCTCAACCCCCATACATTAAGCGCATTCTCAAGCACCTGCACGGAGAAAAATCCTGAGGGAAGAATAAGAGAGGGCTTCCATAAACCCCCTTTGGGCACAGTACCTGTATCGTCCATGTTGGAACTATCTTGACCTCTACTCTGCTCGTCGTAATTCTGCTCAAGATTATCTAGGTTACGCCCGAGTTCAGAGAGATCGGGCGCGGTGAACTGTTCCGATCACATGAGTATTCAACTGATACAAGCCCCAGAAACATAACTGACATAGTTCCCCTCTGTGCATCACCAACGGAGTAAATTCATGTTATCAATTCAGAGGATAGGGAGTGCCACGCACGGAGGAGCGAGTTCAATGCGTGCTGAGCACAGAGCATTGATCCAGGCTGTTGCTTCTCATGATATATCAAGGAAACAACCCCTTCGAGGCCTGCCATGACTACAAATTCGAATTCTGGGGCGATGAGTGGTGGTGGATGTCAAGGTCGTCGTCCAAAGTTAAGATGCCAGCGCCTGCCCAATCGGTCTTGCTGTTAAGTGGACGCGCACGCGTGTCTTACGTAACCTTCCTATTCCTTGTACCTTGTTGCTGCGTCCGCCGCCGTTGTGCTCAACGTGTAAACGCCCTTCGTCACCGTTGTCTGTAACGCTTAACGAACCATTGCCTCGTCGTCGAGATGTCTATGATGAGACGTTCAGCACTTGCTCCTTCGCTGCAGGCTCTCTCCTTCGTGCTGGTGCTCTCAATTGTCATACGCACGGCTGCACAGGACTCGGGGTCGTTTGACTGCCATTTCGCAATCGGTGACCTGCAATACGACCTGACGAGTCTTGGAGGTGCGAAGACAGTGACTCGGACGAGGGACTCGCCTCCGAGTACATATGTGGATGAGCTCAGGTTTGATTTGTGTGGAGAGCTCTCGCAGCTAGAAGATAGGACATCAGACGACCAGGTATGTTTATGGCGGAACACCCTTTACATGTGCTCACTGTGACACTTCACAGTGTCCTCCGGGTACAAGAGCATGCCTCACCACGACCAACACGAAGGGAGAGAACTCTGAACGCATAACTGCTGTCATACCCGTTGCACAATCGTCTTCTCTGGAACCAGAAATTTCTGCACTGTCTTGTATGTGCTCTTACCCTTATGTATGCCTCCTCACTTTGACCAACGAGCTTGTTAGCAACAAGGGGTGTCTCCATAATACTGCATGGGTCCTCCTATCCCGCCTCTTCCTCGAGCTCAATATCCCAGTCACTCAAGATCTCGCTTTCATGTGCCGAGAGTGCATCAGACCCGCAGTTCTCGTCATACGAGAATGGACAAGTCTTGGTGGATTGGAGCGCGCCAGTGGCGTGTGGTTCCAATGAGACGCCTCCACCGCCAAACGAGAATGACAGCAATGGTGGCAGCGGTGGCGGGGGTGGAGGAAACGAAGAAAACACCCCTATAGAAAGTGTTGGTAGCGGCCTTGGGTTTTTCTTCCTGATGTGAGTGCACTTACCTGCGCACGGGCTCGCTAATTGAGACTGACGTCGTCGCGTGAACAGGTTTCTGTTGGCATTCGCCGCATACTTCGGCCTGGGCGCGTACCACAACTACTCCACATATGGTGCTCGTGGTTTGGACTTGATACCGTAAGCACTGCTGTTCTTTGAACTTCCTTTTGCAATGCAACTGAACGACATATTTATTTTTCCACAGACATCGAGACTTCTGGAGGGAAGTTCCTTATATGCTGCAAGACGTCTTCGCTCACTTATGCTCTAATGTACGACCACGTCGGTCAAGTCGCGGTGGATACATAGCTGTATGATCCGCTTGTTTTGTTTAGGATGACTGTATGGCCTCCCTGTGGACTGGCATTAGGCGACAATATGCCCTTGCCGTATACATCGGATATAGACTTCAGTACTTGCTGTTTGCCCATAATTCTACCATTCTACTTTCTGCCTTGAGAGTCTGCCTTTATGTCCACGCATCGCAAGATGCCGACAGACCGACCCTCCTACCAACGTCCGCTGTTTGGCTCCTTCTGAACAAGGCACCATCCAAACATCCTTACGTTAACGTCGCGTTAATTAGTGCGTATCACGAAGTTGAACATTAATTGGTCTCCTGTCCACCTCGCTCACGCGTCCTTGACCTCCATTCGAGCTCTCCATTTTCTCCATTATTGCCCTGTAACATGGTACATCAACAAAAGTGGTATGTTGTGATAGTAGGCACGGAGCCTGGTGTTTATTCCAGCTGGTATGTGGGACCCCATCACGACAGTCAATCAGACGCGTCGAGATACCAAAAAATCAGCTCACTTCCATTTTTTCGGTGACCTTCTTCGCGCGACTGTCATGACGCGTCAACAGGATTGAGGCTGGGCCCAAGACCAAGGGCATACCAGGAGGAGCAATCTACCAAAGCTTTCTCTCGGAAGAAGAGGCCATCCGAGTGTTTGAAGCAGCCGAGGCAAGAGGAGAAGTCAAAGCATATCCCATTGCTGGCCAAAAGTCGCACACGGGGACCGAACAATTGTTGTTGTCTCCTTTGGAAGCTGGGACGTCGCTTTTCATGCCCTCTCATAGGGTGAAAGCAGAAGTTACGTCAACGAGACTCCAGACACCTTTGTCGTCTCCAGCTCGTTCACGAGCCGGAAGATGGCTTGTAAGGGATTCAACGGATTCCCTTCCGACATCTTCGTCTCCACCGACAGGGGTTACTCAATATGCCCCTTTATACGTTGAGGATGAGAGTCCTCCGTCCTCTCCGGTGAGGCTGGCCTCACCGCAAGTGACGATTACGTCGAGTTCTTCGAGGGCGTACCCGGATGCTCCGGGCGAGTCCCCATTCTCCGTGATGAGAACACGAGAAGTAAATACCACCCCTCGACAAGAACCCTCAAGCAGAGGCTCTCGTACCCCTGCATCTTCGTATCTGGGCCTAGAGACTAGTGACGAGGAGCCAGGAGGCACACCAACGCCACGAAGGCGTGAGCCACTGCCCCCCGTGTCGTCCTCGCGAAGTGTGGGCGTGACTTATCAAAGCCTAAACGATCTCGCTGATGCAGGGAGCATCGACTCTCGCATCTGGCTCCCCAAGTCTCGCGTCTTCGATCCCGCCAAGGTCAAGTCTCGACCGGCGACTCGGCCTTCGAGTCCCGCGAAATCGTCGTCTTCGGTCTGCTCCAGTTATGAAACCGCTGCGGAGAGCCCGCGCCTCCGACCAGAGTATTCATTGAGCAACAGTCCAAATGTTAGGACTAGTCGCGGTAGGCCCTCGCGGCTCACTCCGAGCCTATCTTTGCCTGCTTTGCCCATACACGAGCTCGAGATTGATGCAGATTCTGCAAGTTCTCCTTCAATATCAAGCCCGTCGAGACGCCATGTAACCCCTGCAAAGGGGAAAGGAAAACTGGTCGATCGTTCGACATCTGATGAGATGCTAGTAGAGCGGCCTCTGCAGTACTCTTGCACCCCAAAGCAGATGGAATGCAGGTCTCATATCCAGCTGGTGCCTCGCGAGGGCAAACACGAGCGGAGCGCCATCACAGTGCATTGTCCTCCGGATTGCGCTCATGAAGCTTGTTATCGCCAGGGGTCCACCCCTGTGATAGATCTTGCAGAAGATGTCGGTCCTCGATACGCTGATGCTTGCGTTTCTCCAATTATCTCGATAACGAGTCGGGTAGTCAATCCAGGAAGCCAAGCCCAGAATAGTTCCATGGTGGAAGTTTCTACGGATGAAGAGTACGCGCTCTACGGCTTGACGCAGGCGCCTTACGTGGTACACAGGGGCTTCGTTCCCGAGGTAGATGTTCGTTCACCAATAGCCAGAGGGACCATGGTTCCAATGGCCGTTGCAGAGTAAGTGGCCTTCATGTCTCCCTTTTGTCCCAGTCGTCATGCGGTTCGTGTTTGTCGGTTCAGGGTTGGTGGATGGGCACATTGGCGATATGCAGTCTGGCGATTGACGAGTTTGACGCGTTTCTTGCTTCACTCTGATCTTGCATGCTTCCTGATCACGGTGATCATGCTTACTCACGCGTTTTGGGCATCGTAGAACACCATTCGGACGGCCATCCCCGTCAATGCGGGGTTCGAACACGCAGAGCGAGAGACGGGGGAACGTCATACTCGCTTGAGCCTGCGAAGCAGCTGTCCAGAGCTTTGTTGAAGTTTGATGGATAATGCTTGGGATAATGAATAGGGAATAGGATGCTTTTTGGAAGGAGCTGTGTAACTTGAAGTGTTGGGATATTGATGTACGTGCTGTATCTTGTGGTGGAGGTCTTGTTCACGCTTGTGCATTTTTTTGAAGTAGGCTTCACAATTCGCCAGTGTATATTCTTGGTTGCAGTTACGGTAATGGTTGTGAACGGCTGGGATGATGGCTTTCACACAATGATTCTGAACGTTGTGGAAGAAGTTCAAGACGTGTTGAATTCGCGACGTGGGAGTTCTGTTTTCGGAACAGGACAGGCTGGGGCGCCGGCGGAGTTGGGACTAAGTCGGAGTGACAGAGCTACAGCTGCCTTTATTTTTACACGTTATAGACTGTTCTGTCAAAGCAACTTGCATCTTTTCCACATCTGTAGCTCAGCCGAGCGCCTACTGGGCGCGTTTCGTGGCTGCCCTAATCCGATCATCCATACTTGCTGTCACGTGCCAATGATGTCACTGAAACACAGGACCGGATGGTTCGTGGAGCGTTTGAGCGGGGCAAGGGTGAGCCTAGCTAGCATCGAGAGGCCTGAAGTTGCAGAACAGTAGAACCTCGAAGCCTCCATGCCAGACCTGCCAGATCATCACAAGAACAATAGCAGGAACTTGTTTGACAATCCATGGCCTCCGGCGAAGTCTCTCGCGGACATCATCCGATCCAATTATCCGTTCTCAGCCACTGGACAGCCAGGAAGACTTCAAACCAATTACTGCAGTAAACGCTGATTTCTCAGAGTACGAGACTGATAGCGGCAGGGTTGGGATATGTGCTACCTGGCTTGGACATGCGGTAGGGTATCTTCTAGTGTATCTTGCTGATTAAGATCTAATTTTTGCCTGGATCGCTGGTTGTATGTTAAGGGATACCTAATACAGCTCCCTATTGCTGGAGGATCACGAGGCGTGCGCATTGCATTCGACCCTGTATTCGCAGAGTACGCTTACTCTTCGAACTGGTTGAATGGTCTCCGAAGGCGTCTCCGCGCGCCTTGCACCGTTGAACAGCTGCCCGACCTTGATTTCGTGATCATCAGTCACAACCAGTCAGTATGCACTCACTATAAAAGGTAGTTTGATAAACTTTTGTTATAGTTATGATCATTGCGACGTTGGCGCCCTGGTGGCACTTTGGAAAAGCCCTCGCCAGAGTTCTCCCCTTCGATATCTTGTCCCTCTCGGCGTAAAGTATACACTGACATCCGAAGGTATACCCGAATCGCAAATTCGAGAATTGGATTGGTGGGATTCCGTAACATACCGGCTACCCCTGGCACCCAATGCAGACATTGTCATCACATGTACACCTTGTCAACACAATAGCGGTGAGCTCTTTGATACACTTAAACCTGTTCCCAGGAAGTGACTCGCAGCTACAGGAAGGGGCTTTCTCGACCAGAAGCGTTCACTGTGGGCAAGCTGGGCCATTCAGCAGAAAGATTCAGCGGGCACGATCGTCGCGTCGGTTTACTTTGCCGGGTTTGTGCTTTGTTCTTTAACCCAGGCTACTGAGTTAAACGGGGTCTATCCAAACTTAGAGATACTGGGTACCAGACTGCAGTAGGTCCCTGCCGTGAGTCCAACATTTTCGTCTGCTACCATCACAGTACTGACGTTATTCGCTGTAGCGGCCTTCCGAGGTATGGCGGCCAATCCATGAGAAATCTTGCCCAACTTATCACGCACAGAAATCGGCGAAAATTATGGCCCTTTTGACCTTGCTATGATACCCATATGGCGGGGTGCCACATTGAGCTTTCTCGGCCAATTGGGATACCAAGTTTGATCCTGCCTCTTAACGAAGGGGGAATCACTAACCTTTACACCAGCTTGCCGACGATACTCACCTCGCAACCACCCACGCATCCCCCGAGGACGCTGTTCTTCTTGCTCGGGACGTTCGCGCCCGCCACTCACTCGCGATGCACTTTGCGACATGGGCGGGGAGTGACGATGAGGCAAATGAACCTTTACTGAGGCTGAAACGGGCTAGGGGCGGCGATTGGTGGGAAGAAGGTGGATTTGGAGCTCTCGACGTTGGACAGACTATCGTCCTACCAACTGCATGTACGGTAGACGAGGGCTGCAACCAGTAACCACCTTTGAGGGCCAAGGACATGCTGTCGACTATGCAACTCCTGACACAACTCAAGAATAGTCTGGGATAATAGGCGCTGTGCCTGCTGAGAGATGAAAGGCCATGTCGTCATGGCTTCATGCCGCCGTCTGCCCACCAGGATTCTTACTCGGTCCAGACAAGGCTACATGACACGGTTGTGTGTAAAGTACGTTTCTCCTCTTCTCATACCTCCACGCTCACTCACTAGTACTATGGCAGGCAGCGAGTCGGTCGACCCCGAAAAAACTGAGTTTCAGCATGATCTAACCCAGTTCGAGTTGGCCGCTCCATCAGGTTGGCGAGGTGTCTATCATCGCCCCGTCACACAGGTGGTAATACTAGGCTTCATTTGCTTTCTCTGTCCTGGAATGTTCAATGCCCTTACCGGACTGGGGGGTGGAGGTCAAATGGACGCAGCTACTTCTGCCAATTCAAATGCCGCACTCTATGGGATAGGATCTGCGGCGGCATTCTTTTCTGGGTCAGTATCAGTCGCAAGTTATCACCGCTAGTGATGGAAGCCTGAGGGTTTGGTTCGTATCATATAGGTCTGTATGCAACATATTGGGTCCAAGACTTACCCTTCAACTTGGCACGACTGCCTATCCGCTCCTCTTCGGTGCATACCTGTAAGTCTGGGATGCTTCATCCCATTCACGCCTTCTGATTCCACATAGAGCGATCAATATTCATCCGGGAGCCGGTGCATTCGTTGTGACCGCTGGAGCAATCCTTGGCGTCTCCTCCGCGTTTTTATGGACCGCTCAGGGGTCCCTCATGCTAGCCTATGCAACGGAAGCACAGAAGGGCACCTTCATCGCTGTTTTTTTGGGCTATATTCAACCTCGGGGCTGTTGTAGGATCGGCTGCATCTTTTGCAGAGAATTTTCACAGCACGGTTGGTAGAATACTAATTTTTTGCCATTCACCGATATTGACAGAGCCCTGATCGCAGAGCAACAGTGGTAAGTGTTTTATCAGGTCCTTAACACTAGTCCGATTAATATTGTCCTCACGCCTGAATAGTTGGAAATGGCACATATGTACGTGCGACGCCTGTGTGCCTGGAGCGCAGCTAACATACAAAAGATTGGCTTCCTCGTGCTCTCCCTTTCGAGCCTCGCAATTCCTATCCTGATGGTAGATCCAGGGACTGTCATCCGTGCTGATGGTTCGAGGGTTGTGCTGAAGTCCCACCCTTCTTGGCGTACTGAGATCGCAAATATCTGGCGTACACTCCGAGACGACCCGGCTATCCTGTTGCTGTTCCCCATGTTCTTCGCGAGCAACTACTTCTACATCTGGCGTCGGTATCCATCTCTTATTGCGCCCTTACACCCTGTCTTAACTGATGAAGGTGATTTGGGGATGCAGAATTCAACGATTATAATTCGGCTCTTTTCGATATCCGTGCTCGGGCACTCAATAACTTGGTGCATTGGCTCGCTCAGATCTTCGGTTCAATCGCCATCGGAACTATGATTCTGGACAATACGAGCCTGAAGCGCCGTTCACGAGCGTACCTCGGATGGGGAGTCCTCGTAGTTATCGCGTTTGGCGTCCATGGATGGGCGTTCGTTTATCAAAGGCAGCTCCCCCAACGTCTCTCATCTTGACATTCTGACTTACATATAACCAGGACCTATACGAGGGCATCCATCCCTGACACAGCGTCCAAGATGGACATCTACGACGAGGCTTTCCCAGCATATTGTATCCTCATGGCGTCCTTTGGCTTGTTCGATGCGCTGTGGCAGACGACGGTGTATTGGCTTTTAGGTGCCATCTCGAATGATGCGGGGCAGCTAGCGATTTATGTTGGATTTTGTGAGTCCTCTTAAGTTTCATGAGCATTCCTTGATTATGGAAAATTTCCGTTTGACAGATAAATCTATCCAATCGGCGGGAGGTGCTGGGGCCTGGCGTGCTGATGCGGTTGGGACGTCGTATATGAATATGTTCGCGTCGACATGGGCGTTGAGTGTCGCTGGACTGATTTTTGCCTTACCCATGATTTATGTTCGAGTGAAGGATGAAAGTTCGAGCCTGGAAGCGGATAAAGAGATTTAGTATTATTTAGTGAGCCCCGCAGCTGTAAAAGACCTGTCTGGAGATGGTCAATCAACAGGGCGGTCGGAGCTATCGCACAACTATATTGTTGTCCAAACTCTCAATCCGGCTGTATACATGTAGCGTACTACCTCTTTTCTGTGGAGTCGCCACACTCGTAGTAAAAGGCGTCCGTAGCATGGTGCCAAGTGACCTTAACGTACGCAAGAAGCAGTATGTTACTTGACCACCTGGCTGCAGGGGCTGAGTACTGAGGAACTTCAGGAGGATGCTGCAGATACAGCTGCGCAGTCAATCGCATCGTATCTTCGTGTATGATGCCTAGCCCCTCCTTGGAACACCTCTCGGGACACCAGATCCTCTACTCGCCGAGGAACTTGGCCTGGGTCCCGCTCCTGCACTCCCTGCACTCCCAGTCGCACTGGCTGATCTCGCACGAGGAATAGCAGATGAGGACGTGGGAGCTGTATAAACGCCCTGTAAGTATTGTTTCTAGTTGAAAACACACAAACGAGCTTACCAGCTCTCGGAATCCCTCTTCCCCCACGCGCAGCCATAGCAGTAGCAGTCGCCCGCGTCCCTCTCACTCCCCTCACACCACTGCTAGTACCAGCACCTGTACCTCGACCGCGGGCAGGAGCCTTGGCAGCTGCAGTTGCAGCAGCTTCTTGTTTAGCGCGTTCTTCCTCCTCACGTCGAGCAGCCTCTTCAGCTTCGCGTCGTGCACGCTCTTCGGCTTCTCGACGCGCTGCTTCTTCTCGCTCTCGCTCTAGTCGAGCTCGTTCGAGTGCTTCTTCTCGTTCTCGGGCGAGAGCTTCTTCGTCCTACACGGGATCGAGTTCAGCATCACATAGATGCAAGGTAGTGGATATCAAAGGATACACTCACCGCCTCCGCTCCTTCCCACCGCTCGTCGAAGATCAGACGTGTAACACCCTCAGATTTTGCGAGCATGTTAGCGTACTTGTCTAGTAACGCATCAGTATGTGACAGCTGTCCCGCCACTTGCTAGTAAACGAAACACATTAGATCTGCTGCAACAGCAGAGCGACAGTGAGAACGGAGGCACGCACCTCTGTCGCACTCTTTGTTGCTCGCAGCGCATCACTCAACACCGCAAAAGACGCGTTGAGTTTCTTGAGAATGAACAGATCCCTCTGCAGCCTCTCCTCCCGGGCTTTCGCAACAACAGCACGCCCAATGACAGTGTTGTTCGCAGCATCGTCATCGTCAATATCACCATCTTCAACTACTTCATCTCCGTACTCGTCGTCCTCCGCAATGGCGCTCTGGTCGGCTTCAAACGCACGCGCTGGTGCAGGCGGCGGCGCGAGGAGGCTGAACCGAGGTCCATCGCGACTGTAGGGTTTATCTGATAGCGAGAGTTCCGAAAGAGAAAGATCTGCGCCTCCGGGGCCAGTGTAGATATGTGAGGATGCGTCGAACGGATCGGGAGAGGGGAGAGACTCTGATAATAGACGTGAATCCTCATCATCGGAGCCGAGTGGAAGCGATGACGATGGTGTAGAAGGAGACCAAGGAGACATTGTACAAACTTGGACTCGGAATTTGACTTGCAAGCCAGCTGAGAAGAACGTGTAAAAGTCACAATATCTGAGCTGGTGGTGCTAGTGTTTCGGATTTGATCAAGCGGTAGTGTTTTGTTGCAAATTTCTTGACAGAGCACAGAACCAGCGGATTGATTTGGTAAAGATGTTACATGTACGATCAAAACGCGTCTGTGGCGTTTGCTGCTTGTAAGCTTTGAAGTTGTCAGGAACGAAGCTCATCCGTCAGCGCCCACCGCCACAGACTCGGATAGTAGTATCATACGGGATATGCTGATCCAACGACCTCAAACAAATGATTGTGACGATCAGCATCAAAGCCTTGACAATGGACAGCCTACTCGACCGGCCCCAACCCACAGGCAGTATCACCGAGTCCGTGAGCTGACACAATTCTCAATCTAAATACAATTTGAAGTTTCTAGTTTGCGGTTTCTTGCTAAGGTCTTGAGTAATAGTGATTATTCAAGTCTCCTCTACTAAGACTGGCTGTACAGTGTACAGCCCATTCCCGGACATTAGTCGCCATCGATCCATCGCCTCCCATTGCCGTGTTCACCAACGGAATACCATAGCCAATACGAGGTAAGTTCACCCAATAGCGATCGCGCGCAGGTTCGGTGTTCACATCGGTCCCCGGCTACCGTGACAAGGCAGTTGGTGGCTGCTCCACTAAAATGTAATTGAGCGGTCGCCGAGGATAGACCTCTTAGACCTCCCACTTTTTGCTCTCAGCCACTACTTGTCCTCCGCCTTCAGTACGGAAGGGAGGAATGTAAGTCAGACGGCGAGTTGCAAGAGAAGGTGATATTCGAGTGTACTGTAATTGCGGATAGTTACCACCTAACAGGTCTCCCTTCTTCAAGGTGCCGTCAACCCATCATCCGTGGTCGTTCCCTCTGCTCTTAGACTGCAAATAGTCTAACGCAGTTCCATGTTTTCATTACGCGATTTGAAAAAAGCTTACTTATGGATAACTAATGCCTATAGGTGCAACCTCTCCACTCTCTCGGCGGCCAGGTCACCCCGTCGGTGTAGTAATGGAGCGCTCGCGATATCTTACACTTTCATCACCGCCTAACGTACTTTCCCAAATAGCTGAACAGCCCTCCCCTCAGCTATAAAGTAGCCAGGTAAACTTTCCCCAGACCATAAACAAGATCACTTCAAGTTCTTACCACAACCATGCATCTACTTAGCACCGTCCTCTCGGTCGCACTCTTAGTGTCGTCAGCTGTTGCTCAGGGAATTGCCATCAATTTCCCGACCGCTGGTACCACCGTCACCGCAGGCTCCACCATCACCGTCGAAGTTGGCATGGGTGTAAGTCCTATTGGAAATTTATCCAGTCCTTCACCATAACGATGACGATAGATTTACATCGAGAACCTTGAGACGATAAGCGTAGCTATCGGACTCCAATCGTGCCCCAGCCCTGGTGTCGGATACTGTTCAACCGCAGATCAGAGCATCGGGACTATCTTGTACACGGGGCCTTTCAGTCCTGCGTCTGGCCCCAAATACTACAATATCTACCAAGACTTTAATGTCACCATCCCAGCATCGACTCCTGCCGGTCAAGCTAATCTCGCAGTCGCGGATTTCTTCCTTGTTGGCGTGAGTTTCTCGAGCTTGAGCTGTCCTTAATGTGTGCGTTCTGACACAGTCACTCTCAAGGCGAGTCAAGTGCCTGGAATGAACTTCGCCAACGCGAGCTTGATCATTGCTTGAAGTGGTGATCTTCTGGCTCGGGGAAATTGGATGCTTCCAGCATAATTACTGTACTTACCCATTCTGCCATGTATAGAAATACGGTTCACCCTTATTGTGGGTTCCCTTATGACGGGAAGTTGAGCCAGATATGGTCCCGGAAGCCTCTGTTGTGAAGCTGGGGTGCACGCCTAAGTAACAGGTTCGCGCACGTCCTAGTGTTCCTTGACACGGAACCTCCCTTTTCTAAAAAGGCGTGGGAAGTCCGAAGCCCTGAGAAGTGCGACTCGCTACGTCACGACGTTGAGTCTGCATACCATTCCCCGAACACATAAAGAACGTCGGGATGCATTTTGAACTGCTCAACATTCAACCCTTATACTCCCCTTCATTGACCCCCAAGCATGCAAAATCCAAAGAAAGAGATATCTGGCATCATCCATACCCTTTGCACAACTCGTTCCGCCATAGAGCTAGAGAGCACCATCATGAAGTACTTCACCGCAGACGCGAGGTTCTCTCATCCCATGTGTAGAGCCAGCTCGCGCAATGAGATTCTAGGTCTCTTCCAGTGGTACAGGCTGGCGAGTCCGCAAATTGATATTGATATTCCAAGCGTCAGCGAGTATCCCCAAATAAAATAGCCCCTGAGCAGCGGATACTAATATATTCGGCAGTGTACGACTCCGAGTTGGATGTTATGATCGTCGAGGTCGTAGAGAAGGTCAATGTGCGATTCATACCTCTCCCGAGCAGGAGAGGAAGGTGATTGCCTTTCAACCAAGGCGCTACTGAACCGTCTTCTAACATCTTGCAACGCATCTTTGTCAACCAGGATGATTGTCCGTCTTGAGCTGCGGAAGATCAGCGGAAGGCATTATATTGCTTTCGAGGAAGACTTCACTCACCCCATCGTGAGCATGATCCGCAACCCATCCGCGGTCTGGCAGCCGTTAATGCGCGCTCTGTATAGGACCAAATCGGGTTCATCGCGTCTCCCCTCGTACCACTTGCGAGTCTCTTCCTCAAACTCGGCTCAGTGGTTTCAAACTTGGGGGCCTGTCTTTTCAGGACAGTCGGGCTTACTGCAGGCCTTCGGGCAGGTACGATCAGTTACGCGGGCCTCCTGGAGGGGGTCGGGTTGGCGCAGGTGCAGATGGACGCCAACCTCAGGGACCGTGAGGGACAGAATGGCAACGTCGTTGTATCCAATGGATGGCTGCACTAGATTTCCGACGAACGCTGTACTTTCGCACAAACCAACTTGTTAAACTCTCGCATTACCCCTGAAGAGATGGCGGTGTCAAAGATAGCACAATCACGAGCATGGGGACTCGAGAGTGTACTACGTCATATCACCCTATTCCGCAATTAGTCTCGACCTCAGATAACCTGCAAGACATTCTCAGCCCCCTCACTTCTTCCTCAGTCCACTATTATCGAAGGCAAGATGCAGGACCCAAAGAACGAGATTCCGGCAGTCATTGCTACACTCACAGTCACAAAATCAGCGGAAGACCTTGAGCGCACTGTTACGCGGTACTTCACTCCTGACGCAAAGTTCTTCCATCCTATGTGCACAGCGTCCTCGCGCAACGAGATCCTGGGCTTGTTTGAATGGTATAGGATTGCGAGCCCTGACACGAAGGCTGAGGTTACCAGCGTTAGTAAGTGCCACCAATCAAATAGCCCCTGTATTACCTTCAGCTGACGGACCACCATATAGTGTACGACCCTGGATTGGATGTGCTCCTAGTCGAGGTCTACCAGCGTGTCCATGTCAGGTTCATGCCATTCGGGAGCGCTGTGGGAAGGTAAGAGACAGCTCGGGGTGTTTCTTCCGGAAAGTCCATTGATATCCTCCCTAGATTGAATGTTCGCCTGCAGCTGCGAGAAGTAGAAGGATTGCATTATATAGCGATCGAGGAAGACCTCTTGCACCCAGGGGTAAGCTCGTCCCCCCATCCCTTTGCTCGCTCTGACATCCAATCATCTGATGACAGGACGCGATGACCTTCCTCGCCCCACGCCTCCTGCCCCTCGCGAACCTCTTCCTCAGGCTTGGATCCGTCGTTTCCAACTTGAACGCAGGTGTATGTAGGATGCTGGGAATCACGGGCGGTGGCCTTGAGGGTGGGAAAGTGACTTGGAAGGGGCTGTGGGAGGCGGCGGGGTTATCGCGTACGGAATGGACGTACGAAGGCAGACCGAAGAGGCTGGATCAGGATGGGGGACCGCATGGCCAACGGAGCGCTGTGAATGAGACCGGGTGAGAAACGTAGACTGCGTCGATCTGGTACGAGGTTAGGCGTTGTGACCCCACAGTGGTTTATTCAAACAACGTACTTAGCTGCGAGCTTCGGAGTAGAAAAGCAAAAGCCAGAGGGAGATGGGATTAAACTTGGTGTCTCCATTGCACCTCCTGAGGAGTCTGGAGCGTAGGTTTGAGGGTTGAACAGTGTGCGGAGAGGCCGTCGGATGTAGACTGTCGCCATGCAGAGGACCCATTCCTGAGCTTGAAGGTAGCGCCGATCACATCATGGGCCCCATGAATAACTCAGTGGGCCTCATCAAACCCATCACATTATCTCTGGCTTGCAACAACCTGACCAAGTAGAACAGTGATTTGGGGGACAGACCCATGCCCATCGACGGGGAAGCAGGCATGAGGCAGAGATTCAAAAGCCTGCACGGATCCCCGCTGATAACGGGAGGCCTGTCGGAAACTATTACATGCGAGCGACTCCTTGTTCCGTAGAACCTCTAGGGCGTGTAGGACGAGTGAGGGGGGGCCAAATCGGGAAAAGACCTCCTTGTCGTCTGAACAAGAGCCATGGTCACAGCCGAAGAATGAAAAGCATGATTTGGAATTTCGAACCCCCGTAGGCTGTTGAGCCAGATCGCGAGAGTAGTGAGACATCTCGACGGGACAGGGACGAAGAAGCCGTGCCTGTGACAGCGCAACTCGTTCGTTGGCGCGACAGTCGCGTGCAGGTTCGATGTGATGGTCGATTTCACTGAACCACTGGGCGCCGAGCTACTGAACCACTGGGCGTCAGTCGTGTCCAAGGGCAATCACCCCGGGCACGTCCATGACGGAGGCAGTCAGACATCAAGATCGGCCTGGGTTTGGTGGGGGCGGCGGAAAGACATTCTTGAGTTTCAGTTGGACCATAGGCTTGCTATCTGGAGGTGGGGGACTACCGGGCGAAGCACCGGGCGACTGGGAGCAGAGCTCAAAATGGGTCGAACAGATAATCGGGAGGAAGGGCTCTGGTTAAGTCGCCTGATGGGGCTCCTGGTCCTGGATCACCGAGCTGCTGGTTAAGTTGTTGGTTAATTAAATGCGTTGAGTGACCAGAAAGCTTTGCACGCCACCCTCAAGTGGGGGGAGGGAAAGAAGGATAGACGAATTCATTTTGAAGCGGTGGCAGGTATCCCGGGAATCACTGCAGGCTGCAGGTCCATCTGTCGGAAACTTCTTTGCAGCACTGGCAAGACAGTCGACGGACAGCTGGTATGCTAAGAAGTTTGAGGCAGAGAAAGAGAGCCCCACTAGTGTCGTAGGGACAGGAGGAGGTCAAAGGGAGCAAACCAAGAGGGACTAGGCCACGGGTGTGTGTTTGCGGTGGTTGAAAATTGTGGGCGTTCCAAGCGCATGCATGGGTCGCGGCTTGGGAGGGAAGAATCACCCAACTCCGCTGCACTGTGCACATCGCCCAGCTGCAGACTGTGAATAATATCAGTTGTTGACACGCTTTCTGAACCTTCCACTGGCACTGCTCAGCACTTTACTGATAGAAATTCTGGCATGCGTGGCTCGAACAAAGGGATCTGGACTCCACATCCTCTGGATGGCATATCAGGCACCTACCTCTCAAGCACTTGCTGTCGCCGCTGCCACATCGCCTCTGGACGAAATTCTGGACGATCATTTACAAGGCAGAGAATCCAAATAACCACTGATTTTTGCCCTCGACCGCTGTCGTAGACTTGACACGAGACGCAAGCGGTGAAAAATCCCAAAAACTTCACCCGAACAAGTCATAACTCATTGGCATACTCAGTCCATGACAAAACTTACTGATGTCGCGCTCGCCTTCGCTGTGGTTTGCCAATTCAATGCGCCCAATGGGTCAGGGCAGTCGGGCGAATGGTATACCACCACACTGTCTTCGTGATCGAGCCAAGTTAACTTTTCTTGGTGAGTGCCTGGATTCACTCAAACACATTATTCGACCGGGGGGACATCTGGATGGAATCTTGAAGCAACGTTGGCCTATCATCGTCGCCCCTTTGGTGGCTGATTTCCCTCGAACCGCTGGACGGTGGAGGCGCTTTTCGCGAAGCTGCAGCTGTGGCAGCGAATATGCCTCACACGACTCTTGGGTTTCATCCTGGTTGCCTTGAAGAGCACACAATTTGAATTTCAGTTGTATCTGGTGGTGATGGAAAACTTGCCCTTCTCTGCCCGTAGGCGTGACATGTCACAATCGCCATGTCACAACCACCGTCTGTGACTGATGTCACGCTCAGAATTCCCGAGTGGCTTGCGATTGACGGAGGAGGGATACAACGATGGGGGCAGTTGCAGGATGATGTCCTGGAGGAAGAATACGTGATATCTCCTCAAGCAGAAAACGAACTACAGCCACTCACGGACTGGGGATTTGACGCTGGCAACGCAGCATCCTGACCAGTCTGACGATGCAAACCCTTCCATCTTGCAATGAATGGTCACAGAGACCAAAGACTGACGTCCACTATGTAGTTCGAAGGTCCCGGCTCGTGGCGCGACGCACAACCAGGTTAGAACAGAAAATGCGTGCCGGGCACGGCGAGCTTGGACCGCAGGGTCCAGAGTGACACCCTTTATACAGCAGCCTACCGGTTCGAAATGCACGCGTTTGTCCGGTGTATATCTCTGGAGAATGCGGCTCCAGCTGCTCAACGTCTCCCCCAGGCCAGGTCAAGATCAAGGTGGCGACGATCACCCAATGAATTCGTAGAAGTAAAATCTCGCGGTGAATATGTGTAGCGATGGATTGAACTCTACGGTTCAAGTTGTAGGCGCCCGTAAATCCAATTACGCCGTTCCAGACCCTGCCGGGAGTCTTGGATCTAACGCAGAGGAGCACGAGTGCTGGTTTTTACTCCCCCATTTTCTATTTCCTTACTATTCCGGACTCCCCGCGACATTTAAGCCTCAGCATCGATACTGAGCCGCCTTCCTCATTTTCCCGCTACTTTCTACTTCCCTCCAACACAACCATGGACACCGATCGACTCGCCGCTTGCCGTTCTTCTAATCCCTTACGATTTCACCCTTACCCAAGCACGAAGCCGTCAGCCCGTGAGAGGGCACAGGCAAGTCGGTCGACGCATCGCTGCCACTAAAAAGAACTGACGGTAAGTTCACACCGGAAGTCTTCACATGAGGAAGAGGACGTCGAGGACACACCTACGAACGTCGGATCACCAAAAGAAGTCAACGTACGTATATTTTCTTTTCTTAGGAACGCGAGATTGAATTTTCGTTGTACCGAAAAAAAAAACTTAGACGGACGACGAGCCGTTCAACCTCGAAGCAGCTATCTACGGAACCAGTGCTGATGATGCAGCCTGGCCACGCCGGCGACGAAGCATCTCTACTCTGGTTATTGTAAGCCCCCACAGTCCACTTTCACATCTACTCATCGCCCAAATTGACCTCGCCACCGGTGACAGGACCTGGCCCTCATGTTTACCAGGAAGCTATTAATCCAAGGGACCTAGGTATACAGTTGTTGACCATGAAGAAATGGTTGCTCCTATCGGCACATTTTATGCAGTGGTATCCATGATCTGCGCTCATCCACCCAGGAGTTTCTTAATCAACTTAGTGTTTACAAGGCTGTCTATCATTTGAAACCCTTGTCTACCAAGCAGCTGCACGACTAACAAAAATAGATTACTTTCATCTCAATGCAGAGCAAGAACCAAGTGCTTGTCTTTCCCGGCCCGCACAATGGCTACCTTGCCATCCACAAGGACGTCTCGAGTCAAGCGGAACTGAGGATCTCGTTGAGCAATATTGTTAAGATACAATCCACCGGCTTGGGCGAGTTTCCGTGCTGCCGCTGAGAGCAAGTCAGTCCTTTGGATGAATGGAATCACAGATACGGTAAGCTCACATTTTGAGGACGCGAGTTTGTGTGTCGCAACAAGATTTGGCAACGAAGTATCGAACATCTCTTCCTCACTACAGAATACGAGTCGGGGGTCTCCGGAGAGCGATTCGATTATCTGGTCCCCTTTCAGTGTCGAGTATTCAGTGCCGAAGAGGACTTGCGTTGCTACTCTGGCTGCATTGAGCCCGGCCTCTGGTTGTTTAAAGTTAGCATTACAGCGGCGAAGTCCATCGGTGAAGGACGGACCTCCGTGGACCATCAAGGTGACCTCCTCTGCGAGAATGTTCTGCGCTATCCGATGTTCTGGATGTGACTGCCGAAGCATAAGAAAACAGAACTGCACACCAAAGAGGGCAGAATGTACCTGATGATCTCGGATAACAGAATAGATTTCCTCGACCGGTAACAAGGTGAACATTTTGAGGTACTTCTCGACGTCCGCATCAGTAGTCCGCAAGAAGAACTACGGTTGTTCGGTGAGGATCATAGCTGACATTTGCATTTGCAATGGAAAGAGATGCATGCCTGATAGAAATCAAGGTAGCTGGTGAGGTTCTTGTCCAACCAGACCGCATTGCCGGCGCTCTTGCCGAACTTCTCCCCTGTCGATGTGGTCAGAAGGGGTGTAGTCAACGCAAAGCCCTTCTCTTTGGCAGGTGCAGTGTCGGACGCCCCGCCGAGCTCGGCCTTATTGATAAGCTCGACGCCAGACAGAATGTTTCCCCACTGGTCAGACCCGCCAAGCTGGATGGTGCAACCTCGCGTCTTATACAGTTCGTAAAAGTCGTATCCTTGTAATAACTGATAGGTGAACTCGGTGAACGAGATGCCCTGTTGTGCACTCATTCGCGTCTTTACGCTGCAAGTTCGACATCAACCACAGAAAAACTTGCACGAGTGTAAGTCATACCTATCTCTCGCAAGCATACTGTTCACGCGGAAGTGGATTCCTGTAGTACGCAGGAAATCGAGGAGGTTAACGTCTTTTAGCCAGCTGAAATTATTGAGGACCTGGACTTCTGGCAGGGCGGGATTTTGGGTCGACAGTTTGTTGTTTGCGTATGCGGCTGCACGAGTGAAGAACCTTTGAATGGCTTCTGTGAGCTTCAGGGTGTTCAGTTCGATCTGCGCTTTCTCCGAAAGCTCCCGCTCAGTCATACGTCCAGAAGGATCTCCAACCAATCCTGTCGCTCCTCCAATCTGTTCTGTGGGTTAGGTAGGATGGAAATGTTCGTCACTCAAACCACTCACGAGTGCAATGACGTTGTTTCCGCGCAGATGGAAATGCAGTAGGCAAAGCAACGGGATCAGGTGCCCTGCATGGAGTGACTTCGCAGTAGGATCAATCCCAGAGTAGACAGTCTGTGGAGATTTATCCAGGTGCTTAGAAAGTTCGTCTGGACTAGTATCAGTCAGTTATATATGCATCTCTTCTTCGTAAACGCGTGGTTTGCTCACCGGGTTACATTAGCTATGAACTGCCTAGCTGTGAGCTCTTCTACCACATTCCTGCCATGGTGAAGATTTCTTCGCAGATATCGAGCTGTGCAGACACTCTTATGAAATGAACGAGTACACTGGCGAGCCAGACCAAGCATTTGACAGGAAAGTTGTCTCAGTTCTGACCCTTCCAAAACTTGGCAATGATTTCGGGTGGTTAGTGATCACGTGTGCATTGGTTATTCGATCAGATCTGCATCGGGAAGCCAATAGCTTTAACTGCACTGCCACAAAAAACCTACCGCCGGCAACTGATTGTCTTGATTTGCGAAGCTTGACTTCTTCGTTATTTGATTCCATATCTCGCGTTTGGAGATTGCCTTTGAGATCGTAGCTCAGCAAGTGCCTAGGCAGCTCGGACGACGAAAATGCAATTTGAAGTGATCGCTAAATGTCACACGACGCGCGCTCGTGTCTGCAGGATGAAGCTGGCTCGTGAGTGAGCTGTTGTCTCTCGAACTCTGACTTGAGATAAAGCCAAAATTTAAGATGGGGTCACGATGTTGCCGACATTTATGCCTGTAGCAACTCAGGCTGCCATAAAGGGGTTGACTCCCCAGCAAGTGGAGTCACTCGGGATCACACTCATCTTGAACAACACTTACCACTTAAACTTGAGGCCCGGGATCAAGGTTCTCGACGAGGCAGGCGGGGCGCATAAATTCCAAGGATGGAACCGAAATCTGCTGACTGTGAGTGTTTTACAGCATGTTGCTATACAGTGAGTAAAGAACGCTCCTTGAGCCAGGATAGCGGTGGTTTTCAACTTGTGTCCCTCAGCAAGTTCACGAAGATCACTGAGGAAGGCGCGCTTTTTTCTAGCCCATTTACCGGTGAGCCTACCATGCTGACTGTATGTCATTGCTGCATGCTTCGCTTCGCTGGTGGTCACTGATAATGTGATAGCCCGAAGAAAGTATCTCGATACAGCACTCCATCGGGGCCGACATTATTATGCAGCTGGACGATGTTGGTGAGACGAACTGGCTCAACTATACATTATCGCATCATTCTGATACAGCCCAGTCAGTAGTTTGACAGTTGGCCCCCGAGTTGGAGAGGCCATGGAACGTTCCGTGCGATGGCTTGATCGGTGCATCCAGCAACATGAAAGATCAGGCCGTCAAGATCGACAAAACCTTTTTGCTATAGTTCAGGGAGGCCTGGACCCGGACCTACGCGACCGATGTTTGAACGCGATGATAGAGAGGAAGGATCGAGTTGCTGGCTATGCCATAGGTGGCCTGAGTGGAGGTGAAGAGAAAGGTATGTTTTCGTAATAACTTAAGCGCTACCATCTAACTGTTGCAAGACGTGTTCTGGAGAATGTAGGAATCCAAATTACGTTTTTAATTCGATGAGCTCACCCCCTGCAGCATCAAACAATGTGCAGACAGGCTACCTGTAGACCGTATGTCTGTGTTCATTTAATCCATCACGACAATTGAGTTTTGCTGCTTATCAGGCCCGCGTTACTCTATGGGAATCGGCTTTGCCGAAGGTAGGCCGCCAGTCATTTTAGTTCTTCGATGTGATCCCTGTCTCACCCTGCACCGCCGCTACAGACCTCCTGGTCTGTGTTGCGTTGGGAGTCGATATGGTATGATTCCAACCTCCAATGATTCACCACACGATGCTGAGGTGTTATAGGCGGACTGCGTATTCCCCACTCGGACAGCCAGATTCGGCGTCGCATTGACTTTTAATGGACCCCTCAATCTTCGTATGTAGGTCACTATTGTATGAACGCAGCGCTAACTTCTTCGTCAGGACTGAATAAACATGCAAAGAGTATGGATCGAATCGATGACAACTGTCCCTGCCCAACATGTACCAGTGGGATGTCCCGTGCATTGCTCCATCATATTGTGACGATAGAAACTGCAGGAGCTCATGGTCTGTTTCTGTCAGGCTCTAATCACCGCTTTCATTCTAACCACTGACTAACAGCTGTAACGCAACATAACCTGGTGTTCCAGGCCCGGGTAATGGGCGGCGCAAGAGATGCGATCATGGAAGGAACTTTCCCAGATTACCTACGGACATTCTTCAGAAATTACTTTGGTGACAAGGGATACCCTGAGTGGTGCGTGAATGCCCTGAGGAGTGTTGGGGTGGACCTGCTGGAAGGCGAAGACGTCCCTCTGATACCAGGGTCCGGTGCCAAATGGGAGTACTCTGACGCTGCATAATCGATATATATCGATCGCAGTATATACCGCGAATACAGGGAATAATAATACTATCGTTTACTTTTTCGGCTTGGCCGTGCATTCTTGGCCCTCCTATTTTCCGTGATCTTACGAGTCTTGCGAATCTGGTCAACTGTTTTGATCTCGCTTTTGACGCGTCCGACGGACTTCCCACCAAACCGTTTGCCACTGTTGAACTTCTTCAATGGCTTCCCTGCAGGTCCTTTGGTGGGTCGCGTTTGAGCACCCTCTCCGTCATCACCGACCGATTTCTCCTCCCTCTTCTTGAGCTGCCGCGACTTCCGCTCATAGTCCTTGTTGAGCTTGTCGAGTGGCTTCGCCTCGACCACCTTATTGTGTCTCCACCTCTTTCCACCGCTCCCTCCCGCACCACCCAGTCTCTCCGCTTCCCGCTCTCCAATCTTCGGGATGTTGACCTTGGCCTTCTTCTTCCACTCGTCGAATCGGCCACTTCGGTAAGTAGCTGGAAGGCGGGTTCCACTCTCCGTACGAACGAGTTTGACGTTATCTGCGCCTATCCCATCTCCCTTGACGAATTTCTTTTTCTTCTTGTCCCACGTCACTTTATTATGGCGTTGTCGGTCAGCGACTGCGACGTCTCCTGCGAGATCGAACGTGGCTCCTTGGGCTTGTGCAGCGAACGAGGAGGCCCCATCCGTAAGGGAGTAGCTGAGGTTGTCATAATTGAGAACGAGGTTGTGTGGATGGGATCAAAACAAACGTACCCCTTCTCCGTGTTCGCATCCTTTTGGTAGTGCGACATGTAGAACTCCTCGTCGCGATAGCTCTCTTTCCCGTTCTTCTTGATAGAAGTATCAAATACGGCCTGAAATGCTGAGTTCAAGCAAATTAACCGAGAAAAAAGGGACTACACGCACAACGATATCCTCCTCGTCGGCCATCTCTATCTCGACATCACCCTGCTGCTGCAGTGCATCTTCATCTTCCCCAGCCTCAACGTCCTCAGCAGCAACAGATGACAATCCTCCAGTGACTGTTCTCTCTGCAGCCTTTGCAAGGGCTTTTCTGCGCTCCTTCATCAACGCCGCGTTGGCAGTTCCAGCCTTTCCGCGCGTCCCAAGCTCGAAGACAGTCTCTACAGGCTTGAACGCGGTCACAACACGAACCATTGCCCGCCGCTTCTCCTCTCTCTCCCCCTCCTCCTCAATCAGCTGGCTATCAGCTTCGGTCTCTCCACTCCGCTGCATGAACGACAACACAGGATGCACGCCCTCGGCATCTCCCGCCCATCCTCCTCCTGCCTTGGCAATTTCCTTGGCTCGCTTGTAACTCGGAGCACTCGCTTTCCCCCGGCTTCGCTCGTACATAGACTGACCACGCTCCATGACACCGCGAAGACTGGGCAAACTGTGCTGTGCAGCATGCAGCGTCCGGATGTACTCCACTTCCGCGTCGAGTGTGTCACGCGGGAAGGGGCCAAGTAAAAGCGACTGTGTGTATGGTTCCTCCGAGCTACGGGTGGATGAAGGATGGTTGGCAACGGTGAGAAGAGGTCGGCCGAGGAAGAGCTGTAGATCGCATAGGTATGCGGCTTCGCCATGAGTGACGAAACTCCACGCCCAACCTTTTCTCCCGGCACGTGCCGTTCTTCCAACACGATGCACGAAGATACGAGCCCCGACGGGGAAGTCATAGTTCACGACGTTCTCGAGTACTGGGATATCGAGACCACGGGCGGCGACGTCCGTTACGACCAGGATCTGCGTCTTCTGGGCAAGGAATTGCGACATCTGATACGTCCTCGTAGATTGCACGAGGGCTCCGTAGAGTGCGGAGACGGCATAGCCTGCAGCTGTGAGGAGTGTGGAGAGGTACTCGACGTGGTGTTTGGTGGCCGCGAACACGAGGGTTTGATGTGGCGCGGTATGGGCGGAGTATTTGGCCCTTGTTTTGCCCTTGGGATTTTTGCTAGAGTCATCATCGCCATGCGCAGCCGCAGTACTCTCCGTGCTCCCAAGGGGGACTTTGATGACATCTCTGAGGAGCGAGAGTAAACATGCGTCTTTCTCGGCTTGCTTCACGGAGAAGAAGGCCATCCGGAGATCGGTGCTTATTTTAGATTCCGCGTCGAGGCGGACAAGTTTCGGATCTCGCAAACCAGCTTTCGCGAATTCGACGAGGGTTTTTGGGAGGGTGGCAGAGAACAGGAGGGTTTGACGTGATGCCGGTAGGCGAGCGAGAATCTCGGACAGTGCGGTGGAAAACCCAAGTTCGAAAAGCCGATCTGCTTCGTCAAATACAACATATTGAACTGACGCAAGTGAAAGTGACATCTCGACGATGAGATGGAGAAGACGGCCGGGAGTTGCAATAATACTGTAACCGGGCGGATTAGAAGGAGAAGCAAGGTGGAAGAATTGGAGCCTTACACGTCCGGGTTACCACTGATCATCTCGAACTGTTCGTCCAAACCCTCTCCACCAACAACTAAACCCCACCGAAGGCTCTCCCCCTTTCCGACTTTAGTATCGTCGTCATCCCCGTCGCCAGCATGTTGTCCTCCGTCACCTCGCCACCCCTTGACAAGGCTTTTGCCGACTTTAATTACCTGGAGAGCGAGTTCTCTGGCCGGCACGAGGATAATTGCGCGTGCACCGAAGGCATGTGCATGACGTCCGCCGAGACGCTGTACTAGGGGTATCATATAGGCGAGGGTCTTTCCTGATCCAGTACGAGCCATGCCAACGAGATCTCGAGGGGGTGTGGCCAGAAGTGACGGTATGGTTGCACGCTGGATGGGTGTAGGTGTACGGTATCCCTGAATTGTTAGACCACGAAGCAGTGACGGGTTCAAACCTAGGAATGTCAGTGAAATTGCATGACGAGGAGACATAGTACACACCCATGCTTTGAAAGCTACCCCCTCCAACATCCCCCTTGCCTTTCCCTTTGCTTTTTATTTTCTTGAGCATTTCAGTTCCTCCTTTGACATCTCTCTTGACAATGGAATCGTGGATGAGTTCCTCGAGTTCGTCGTCATCCATGTCGTCTTCTCCAACATCAGAGCCTGTTACAGGACCTTTCTGTGCACGCTTCCCGGTCAAAGCAGAGGATATGTCAACGTCGATCTCATCGTCGTCTGCTTGAACAATAGAAAAGCCAGAGTCTGAGCCTTCGTCGTCGTCGTCGTCCTTGACAGATCTTTTCCGTTTCTGCGGTGCCATAGCACAAGCGCTGATCTCACTGGTCAGATAGCACCCACTTGGACAACTTGATCTGTGTACGATAGTCTACGCGAACTTCAAGCTGTGCCGTGTAGATTGTGACCAGGAGGTCCCCCCAAAATTTCGCTTATGTAATGGATACGTACACCATACGAACTCAGAAGACTTCCTCGACCCCCATCGTATCTTTTGACCCCATAGGAGGGCGCTTATCTCTGTGTGCGGCGTCTGCAAGGTAAAGAAATTATTTTATACACAAGGCCTGCAGCACGCACTGCAAAAGAATGCATCATGGTTTGTCGAATGAGCCCCGGTGAATTGACAATTTGACATCGCCACGGCCGCAAACCAGAACCAGTGAGTGGAGTGCTAACACACTCGTGTTTCCCTGCATCCTCCAGCGCTCTTCAATCTCCGCCTTTGGCACACCTTAAGCCCTTCTGTGAAAGGTGGAGTGCCCAGCACTGCAATCAAAGTCCTTCTATCACTATTACCCCTGGCTCGTCAACCCACTGACATGTCTGACATCACGCGTGTCTGCCACAGAAGGTCATCACTCGACGAACTTGGGTCTATCTGACCGGTTCTTTTGTTCTCCTATCAGCCGAGAATCATTTCGGACCACCGCGGATGCGATAAGTAACAGCGTCCGTCCCATCTTCGATATACAGACCCTGCGGAACCTTGTTCGACACTCTCGCTGCATCTGTTCGCAGAGGTAAGTTGCCAGAGATTCAAATCTCGGATTCTACGGGCAAACCTGCGCCACGCAGTGCTGCCAGACGCTGTGACTCTCCTTTGTTTCATTCGTTCATCTTAGTTCCCATCCCAGATCACACCGCTTCCGGATAGAGTGGAGTTTCGGTGGACTGCGGCGTGGCCTAACTTCTGTAAGCATGTAACCCCATCTGTCACATCATGCCGGTCCACGCAGATCAAACACCGTAGCCTCCACGCGCGTCGGCTGTACTAGGTGTATATAACCAGTGACGAATCCAACTAACTAGCCCATCCCCTCTGTTTGTGATTTCCCCGTGCTTCTTCTTCTTTACGGTTCCTCTTACTCTTCGTCTTCTTACGACCCCACTCCAGTCAACGCTACGATCTTCATCATGATGTTCACTCCCGCACGCCCTATCCTCTTCGTCCTCCTCACCATCTTCTCCTTGCTCTCATTCGTGTCAGCGCTCCCAATAGTCTCGCCGGTTACCCGTGATGTTTGGACCCCACCTATCACATCGCCCACATCTAACACTGTGTGGACTGCTGGTTGCAACTACACCGTCACCTGGGACGCATCTTCCCCACCCTCCGAAATCACGAATCCTGATGGCAAGGTCTATCTTCGCCAAGGGAATGCCACCCAGGCGAACCCCATTGCTCAGAACTTCAATTTGAGCGCTGGGCAGGTCGAAATCACCGTACCCAAGGACACCCAGCCCGGTGATGACTGGATTGTTGTTTGTAAGTAGAGCACGATCACTAGCACAGCAATCGTTCTGAGAGGCTGATCCGAACCGATTTTGCAGTGTTTGGCGATTCGGGTAACTGGAGCCCAACTTTCACCATCGTCGCGCCATCGTCATAAATCACTTCTTTAATGCGCATTCCGCCTGCCCAATTAAAACACGCACAGCGGCAAACCCACGATGCTGATGGTAACCGGAGTTGTATGATAGCAAGATGAAGGAGCCTTTCTGCGTTGCTCCCACGGACCTCATGGACTAATTCACCTGGACACTTTCCCCTTTTCTTTACTGGACAATTTTTACGTGCAGCGGACATTGCAGCATTTTTGGACATTTGATTCGCGACGTTGATAAGGTAGCTTCTTGTCGTGTAGTTCCGATCCTCTTTCGTCACGATACTGGATCCATTTGTAGTCACGTAGTGTAGCTATTCCTGTAGTGATCATGATGTATGAATACCAGTGACTTGGTCTCTTTAGTCAGTGATCAATTGATCAAGCTCTCAGATGCCTCTTCCTAAGACCATGACAAGGCCCTAAATTATTCAATACCATGATGCCAGGTCTGCCTCGAACCCTTCCAGTCTCCCATCAAGCCAAATAAGTTCGAGTCGTGTCGCACTCAAGCGCCCTTCAGGAACCCACGAGGCTTCATTGACCTGCGTGCGGTTATATACCAGCGGTTAGCAACTTGAACGTGCTGTACTACACCTTGTCCAGCACCCTCCCCAAGTCCACGATCAATCACAATGTTATACCTAGTTCTCGGCGCCCTCGCTGGCTATTACCTCTACCAAACATTCTTCGCAAGTGATACAGACAGCGATGCACAACTTGAAACTCTTCCCCCGGCAGCTGCACAAGATTACACGTCCCTTCGTGCTAAAGCAAGGCAAGAAGGCGAGTTAATGGCCCTGTGCTACCAGAAAAGCCACGAGGCCTATGATCGACGCGACCGCGCACGCGCCAAAGAGCTCTCGGAGGAGGGAAAGCGGCACGCGCGTGCGATGGAGAGCTTCAACGCCGAAGCGAGTGCATTGATATTCAAAGGTTAGAACCTTTCAAGCTCCTTTGGAATTCCGAAACTCAGGCGTCTGGCTCGCAGAGAAGAACACGGTGGGTGTCTACAGATACGAGCTGCCTCGTGGGCTTGATGTTAATATCATGATTAATGGTTGCTATCGAAAAGGGTCGACAGCGTGGTGAAATTGACCTTCATGGCCTCTACGTCAAAGAAGCTATCTCCTATTCTGAAAAGTCTATACAAGAGGCTCAAAAGCGAGGTGACTCGGAGATCCGTTTGATTGTCGGTATGTGTTTGTTTCTATCATGAACACTGGGCTATGGGTATTGATCTCTATCAGGCCAAGGTACACATTCCGATGGTGGCGTTTCAAAGTTAAAACCTGCCATCGAAGAAGACCTAACACGGTGAGTGCGCGCGGGGCTCCTAATGCCTGGCAGTAGCTCACGAGACCTCTTAGGCGTGGGCTGCGCGTCGAGGTGGATCCTAGAAATGCGGGCGTATTGATTGTACAGCTGAGGGGATCGCTGCTATGAGATCACGGAGCAAGCCATCAATAAGCTCCGGTCATAATCATACTACATGTATATACTGTACGTTACCCTTGAGTTGCACCCACCTTGATATCGACGTCCGATCTTGTATATATAGACAACAATCTTGTAATATATATTCTTCGAGTGTAACGAGTCGAGTTTTGACAGGCCTAAATATGCATCATGTGAGAGCTCGTCCATTAATCATTACGAACAACCTGGACAATACATTGCAAGTGTACGCTCCGCCATAGAGCCGAGGGATGTTGCCGTCGATGGTAACACATTCTGACAGTAACCAGATCCGCGGGCTGATTGAATCCTACGTCCCAGATCGCCCCTCCAGATGGGGCGCATCACTTGCTCGCCCAAGCGTCGACAAGTTCATATGTGCATAGTTGTCCGACGTTCACGGTTCCATCCCAAGAAGAGGTGCATTTGTCCATGTTTTTTTCCGTACGTACAAGACAGTGCAAAGTATAGTGACCTCAGTCCACGCGGATCGCACTATACAATCTACGCACAGCCCAGTAAGACGCAAGGAAACCAATCGTTCCTGCGAATCTCGTTGAGAAATCACAAAAATACAGTTGACCGATTGGGAGGAAGACGTACCGGTAACGAGGAAATCAAACAGACAGAGGAGGAATAGGTATCCAAGATACAGAGCGACACTGGAGAAAGAATCAAGTGAAAGACGAGATGCCCAGTAGAATAGGCCATATGCAAGAACCCAGAAGGCACTTCCACCTCCGGTCATGAAGGCACGCCAATGCCATCTTGTTAAGGTCCGTCGTCAATTTTGGAATTCGCAATATCGAATGGAAGAAACACGTACCTGTATTCCTCGGCGCAGAGAATGAAGTAGGTGAAGAGGATCGTCACAGTTCCCGTCGTCAGCGCGACCACACCTGCTGTGAGCGCCAAGAAGCCGAACGCATAGTACGCGCGTGATGCGAAGAGGCTTGACATGACGAAATACAACTCGACGAACGCCGCACCTGATAAATTGATTAACCGCAAGTGGAAAAAGGAGAATATCACGATTCTCACCGAATGGCAGAATGCCGGCGAGCATAGCGGATGCCTATCTCGAATTGAGAACATGGAAGGGCGTAAAAGGCAGGCAGCTTACCCATGGCTGAAGGTACCTCGGGGTAGGCGGAATCTGCCTAGGGATTTGATTCACTCTGACGGGATGCGAGACGCCCTGTGTGCCATGTCAGCATTTGAAGGCAGAGGGACATGGGTACCCACCCCTTGTCTTGAGCCAATGTAAGAGCCAATAGCAGATAGCGGTGCAGATATTCCGAACCAGAGCAGCACGATGAGGAGCATAGTGGCTGAAATAGCTTGTTAAACACCCACTGACGAAGCAAGCGATGAACATACTGAAGGGGACGGCGCCTGATGAGCCAGCAACGACAAGGAAGAAGTCGAGCAGGAAGATGACGATGAAGACAAGACTTGCACCCGGTCTCAGCATGTAACCGGAGCGGAGGAGGAGAAACCACATACGTGGGTAAGACTGTGGCAGTCACGAACGCATTCTTTCTGCGATCAGTGCCGCCCATGGATGCATACACTCGACTTGAATAGTACCCGCCGATCCTGTTGGGACGTCGACTATAGCGAATGTAGTTACAGATGCGGCGAAGACCCACTCACCCGCCAAAGAAGGACCAACAGACCATCATCACAGTCGCCAGCGAACCGCGATTAGATGGAGACAAGAAACCAAGCAAAGCGAACACTGTTAACGGATTCAGCATAAGGCTATGATTCACTGTAAAGGAGAAACTGTATACCAAGTGTGACTAAGCACATTGCACAGAGTTGTGCACCATTGCCAACCATGACGGCCAAAAGCATTGGGAACCGTGGGATGCGGAAAATCTCTCCGTGGACAAGTTTCCAACCCCAATCCTCCTGTACATCTTCCTGTGGTGCAACATGATGTCAAACGAAGCCCTGAGATTCAGCATGGGACTGACGCTAAGATCAATTGCATTGTAACGAGAAATCTACAAGAGAAAGGATCAGTGCCGTATCTTTTGCACAGCGCAAGTATGCTTACATCTCTTGTGACTGTGCGCAGGAGTATCATGGCGACCATAACACAGAGGAACACTACGATGACGATCGAGTTGACTAGACTGAACCAGTGTATCCGTGGGTCAAAGATATGGAGGTAATTGTCCCAACGGGTGGCCTGTTGAAGATTGAGCGAAATAGATACGTAAAATAGGGCGGGTATGAGGTACCCATGGAGTGTCAGATTCCTAAATGACATTGTCAGGGTCTACCAATCGATAAGATATGCCAATTATACTCACATTCCAGGTGACTCTGTAGGTGTACCGGACAGTAGTCGATTGAGTTTCGGAGAGCAATAAGGGTCGCCCTCCATTGTCACAAACGGGGCTCTCTGTGTCTTCCTGCAACCCCCCATGGCTACATATGTTTCAGACCAAGAGCGGAGGAGCAGAGTAATAAGAGGTCACCTATATGGCCACACCAAAACACCAACGACTCGGTATACACCTGGGGATGGTTCGTGGTACCTGTCGCGTGTTCAGATGAGTCTCCTAGTTTTGGTGGAATAAAACCTTCAAACCTGAGGACAATCTCATAGTGGTTGTTCAAGTAGGGAAGTTCCTCGTCATCATTTCCAAGATTGAAGCCCATGTCGAAGAAAACATCTCCACTTTTCAGGTCCTGTTTCATTTCTGCAGCAGGAAGGCCGTCAATAAGCCAGTTTAGAGCATAGTCCTCTCGTATGCGGTCGTTTATAAACTTCGCGTCTTCTGGTGGAACCTCTACTGGTTTGCAGAGGGTGCGACATGTACCATTTGCCTCTAGCATTTTGATCTAGTGATATAAAAAAATCTCAGGTACGGAAGATACAAGGTCAGGAGAGTACGGACATCATATGGGGAGTTGAATATTCGGTCCCCAAAGAGAATTGAGCCCAGAGATTCTGGCTGACTCTTTGGGCCGCCTTCGGGCTCGCAGAAATGAAATCCAGGGTTGTAGTAGTCATCTTATTGATGAGCGTTTCAGTCACGCCTATGCAGGATATCTGTAGTGAAAGCACTCTCACAGTTAATGAGTGATTTCTAGTGAGGGTAGGATTATTGTCAATGTCGGTATCGTTACAAACGTACAGAGAAGGCGTACTAGCTTGGAGTCATCTTTTCCCGATAGCATTGGGGTGAGTGCATTGACAAAGAGGTTCACTTGTTCCCCTTGCTCATAGTTGTGAGGCGCAGCTCCTGGCAAGTAAAAGGCATTGACACTGGATAGAGAAACGAGAGTCGCCACTGCACTCCCAAGCAGGAGGTTATGTCGTCCCTTCATGTTGGTGAAGAGAAATACTGAAGAGGATTGTCCCCTGCACCGCCGACCGAGATGTTAACGTGGAGTTCGTCTCAAGCTCTCCCCTTGTGGGGGTGTCACCAAATCATGCGCACGTGACCGCTTCACGTCTATATATAATATTCGGTGCGGCTTGGCTTCGCTCCTTTCGAATTCACCTCCTCCAGCCATCTGTGCAGAAGTATAACACAGAGCTGAATACCTCTATGCCCTGACACAGGACTAAATTGGATATTGGCTGGCTAAGGGGCCTGTGGACAGCTCTTTGCGGAATGTGACGCGAACTGTGCTTTCACACAGTTGACATGCATATGTTCAATCCTTTGCGTTTGATAATTGCTTGATAAGTATAATGGTACAGTTTGTATCCCAGAACTGGGACTAAAATCCTGGCTTCTAAGGCAAGTTCAGGAACTCGTAGATTTTTCCTGAAATGAACTCGACATCAGGCGGATTCGCTCCTCCTCCCGCTACATGTCCCCAAACAGTGGGAATGACGTGCAGCGTTGCATCTTTGAGGTGGGAGACCTCAATTTCGCTATCTTCAGGCTGAAGGACTGTCAGGGCTACTAACAGGAACATTGGGGAACTGACGAACTGGGAAATAAAGATCTGTCTTTGAGGGCATGATCAGCCCTTTTGCCTTGATGCTCTTCAAGGCCTTCTCATAGTCGCCGCCATCACGAACGATCGATATATCGCCTCTTTGCCAAGTGTTCAGGAGGGCGACCATGTCGTTGGCATCCCAGTATTGCAAGTTCCTCCCCTCCCATCTCTCTCGAATGAAAGCATTCAAGTCCGGATATCTGGTGCATCAGTTTGGTATTTTTCACGAACAAGACGACACTTGCACGCTTACTCTCCATCCATGAGATATTTGTGTTCTCTGAACCACTTTACACGCCATCTATGAGATAATGGCTACGACTTCATATGCCGAGTACTCACAGTTTGACCATACGCCCACGCGCAGTAAACCCTGCCGAATGCCCGGATGCCATGTTGGGGGGTGGAGTTATAATGACCGTCAGCGTAGTCCTTGGACGCGAGCATCGCGGCCTTGGGGCCTTCGAGGAAGCTTTCCTGTCATCAGCAACGACACCTGTGGTTCACAGTGACATAGGGGCTAACCATTGGTTGTGTGGGCTTGTACGTGCAGATGTGCAGATCGCCACGAATCGTTCCACAAAGTCGGGGAACACTACAGGCCAGTGGTATGCCTGTTGACCACCCATCGAAAACCCAACTACGCAGAATACCTTGGTGATCCCTAGGAACTTTGTAAGGACTGCATGCTGGGCCCGTCTGGGGTGTAGGTGTACAATCAGTAAGACTCGACATCTTGCCACGGATTAGCTCACATGTTGTCCTCGTAGGATGTAAATGGGAAATAAGGACCATTGTAGGGTGCGGCCTGCAACACATGCCATTTCACTCAGGGTGTCGTCAAATGGGATAAACCCATTCGACTTACCGTATTAGAGGGCGAAGATGACTGGTGGTGGAGATACCAGGTTAAGGTTGGATTATAGAATTGGCTGATCAACCCACCTCTCCATTACAGAACAAAGCAAAGGTGACGACGTAATATTTCTTGGTGTCGAGGACCTGTTGAAGTGTACCGTGACTTCGAGGCACTCTTCGGGTTCCCCCGCGGACTCACCTTCCCTTCCCCGACAAGATAATCCTGACCTATACGTATGTCAGCACACAACTCTTCTTCAATACAAAACCTTCTCACTCCCAAGGGCAAGTTTGGCGCCATAGCAAGTTGGGAAGACTATGCAAGGATTATTCGAGTCTCCGTACGTCTGGTACGCTGTGACTGCGTCCGGGAGGATGCCACCAGCGACTTTGAACCTCCCGTGATGGTAGTACTTGATCTCTGCGCTCAGGGTTTGCATGGTATGTTGTCCAGTCGAAGCTCGTGTACGAAGTGAAAGTTGACTGCCTGGCCATGCTCACAGAACTCATTCTTTTATATGTATATCGACGTGACCACAAGGTATACTGAACACATTCGGTCCGATAAGGGGCAACTAGAACAGGTGCGACAAAAGATAGCTGGGAATATTTCCACTGAACGAAGTCGACAGACAATTTTAGAACAGTTCAGGGGATGTATGTCTTTTGGCACCCACCCAGAATGGGACACGGTACATTCGAGGTATTTACAGTGTTCATGGTCCATTGTCGCGAGGGTTCTACGGCTAGTGTAATACAAGCTCTCCGCGACAAGATAATTTGCATTGACCTGCCCTCTCAGGCTAAGATTCAGGCCAAAAACTTCCCAATCTGTGTGCACACGAAATCAACATCAGCCTGGTTCTGAGAGCTGTGACCCCAGACTGTGTCATTAGTCACTAGCGTGCCTTTCTGCAGGAAAGACAGTTCGATCTCGCTATCCTCGGGCTGTAGAAGCTCGGTCAGTGTGTCACCCGTGGAATTAGCGAAGAGCAAAGATACGAACAGCGAAGAAAAGATCTGTCTTGGAGGGTAACAGGAGGACCTCGGCTTTGATGCTCTTCAAAGCCTTTTCATAGTCGCCGTTGTCCCTGACTTGGGATATGTCACCGTTTTGCCAGGTGTTGAGGAGGTTGATCATATCGTTGGCGTCCCAGTTCTGGAGCCAGTTCGCCTCTCCTTCTCCACGGATGAAGGATTGAAGGTCGGGATATCTGCGAGCATATTAGCGATGCACATCGCATTATTCATGGGAAGGAATGCCTACTGTCCATCCCCCAGATACTTATGTTCTCTGAACCACTGCGCATAGACCGGTAAACAGCTGAAACACGACACACGCTGGGGTGACTTACCGTCTGTCCATAGACCCATCCCAAGATAACACGGCCGAAGGCTCTGATACCGTGCTGAGGGGGTGATGTGTAGTGGCCATCTTCAAAGTCTTTCGAAGCTATAAGCGCAGCCTTAGGACCTTCCAAGATACTGCCTCATTGACGTTGTTTAGCGACAAATCCAGGCAGAAACCCAGAAGAACGGCCGACCATCTGTTATGCATGCTCGTCCTGGCTGCGGACACAACCACCGCGATCTTCTCCACATAATCTGGGTAAACTGTTGCCCAGTGATACGCCTGCCATGATGTTGGTTCAACCGACACTATCAAGATAGGGATTACCGACCTGTTGACCGCCCATCGAGAAACCCAACGCGCAGTACACTTTCTTCACGCCCAGCACTTTTGTCAATACAGCATACTGAGCTCGGCTGAATATTACGATAGGATTAGCGAAAGGATCCACGAAATCGTTGACTCTCTTACATATTATCTTCATAAGATATCACCGGAAAGTATGGTCCATTATATGGCACAGGCTACGTATGGCTCATTGCATAAGCATGGTCTACCGTTCTCATTGGAGGGAACTAATTTACCGTGTTTGATGGCGAAGATGACTGCGATGTTGGTAAGTTCCAGGACACCTAGTGGCACCCAAAGGGTGCGCAACGACGTACCTCTCCATTGGAAAACAACGCGAACGTTACCACGTAGTATTTCCTGGGATCGAGAACCTATCAGAGATGATTAGCAGCCAGCCACACGTCCTGCCACTAGACCGACCTTGCCCTCCCCCACAAGTGCATCCTGGGCTAGACTCAAAGGCTGGTTAGTCCAATCCCCCTCACCATTATGGCATGCCCACCTCCTAGAGAAAGCTTTGCACCGTAACAGGTGGGATAAACCACACATGGATTAGAAGGGTCTCCAAAAGTCTGATAGGCCGTAATAGCGTCAGGTAGGACACCCCCTGCGACCTTGAACCTGCCATGGTGGTAGTACTTAAGGGTGTGTTCCGCCATGATGTATACGTCTCCGTTCACTGTGGTGGTCGTTGGAGGTAGATGACCCGCGTATGCTGATACCAAGCTAGTTATATCATCAATTTGCCCATCGAATTCTGAGCCGTGGACAACCCGATTGGCAGCGGCCCGCGCTAGCTTGGTACGGTGAATGGGAAATTACAACAACACACGGGGAATTAGGACTGGTCGACGTGAGAAGAGGGACCAGCTGATAGCGTGAGTAGATACGTGGTTGGCGAGAAATCTTATCTTCGGGCCAGAGCGATAGAAATTACACAAACTTCAACAGGCTATATTTACATTGGGGTTACATGCGCGGAGTCGATGGACTTACACGGCCGGGTTATTCATTTATGGCTCCTCCAGGAACTTCTTGACCTCTGCCTGGAGGAACGCATCATCTTGAGCGTTGGCACCCCCTCCGGCTGCATTCGTGGTCAGCCGACCAAGGTCGGAGTGTAATCAAAGGCGAAAAAGAGAATAACTTACCCATATGTCCCCAGATGGAGGGAATTACTACGAGTCTTCCGTGCTTTAGGTACAACATCTCGTTCTCGCTGTCTTCCGGCTATTTATTGGGCAAGGCGTGAGCCGGAGGGCTTCGTGAGGCGCAATAAATACTCACTGGGAAATACAGGTCGGTCTTACAGGGCATGATAAGACCCCTCGCCTTGATTGCTCCTAAGCATTTCTCAAGGTCGCCATTGTCGCGAATTGTGGAGACGTCGGCAACTTGCCACGTGTGTAGAAGGGTAAGTAAGTCGTTGGCATCCCATCCATCGAGGAAACCAGCCTCCCACTCCTCACGCAGGAACGCGTTCAGGTCAGAGTAACTAGTAGATCGGTCAACAAAACCCGGGAGAACCGTTTCAGACTGTACTCACGTCCCTTCGAACAAGTATAGCTTCTTGCGGAACCACTGGGAGATGGTTAGCGGGACTGTTCCTATTACAGACGGTAAACTCACGTCTTGGCTGTAGGCCCATGCGCTGTAAGCGCGGCCAAACGCGCGGATTCCATGCTGTGGAGTAGTCTTGTAGTGGCCATTGTCGAAGTCCTTAGATGCCGACAACGCAGCCTTTGGACCCTCAAGGAAGCTGTACACAGCTGTCGACATATGAGCTACTAAAGAGTACAAGGACATACGTTTTATTGTGAGGGCTTGTGCGTGCAGATCCGCATATAGGAACGTATCTGCGATGAAGTTCAAACATAATGTGTCCTCGATTCCCTATGTAACTCACCTTTCCACGAAATCGGGGTACATCACTGGCCAGTAGTACGCCTGGAGGGGAAATAAATGTCAGACCTGCTGGTGACCTTTTTCAATGGATGTCGGACCTGCTGGCCACCCATGGAAAACCCAATAGCGCAGAAAACTTTCTTGATGCCCAGTTTTTCGGTCAAAACAGTATATTGAGCGCGGCTGGAAAAGGATATCTAGGATGGGATCATCGGAGAACGAAGTCGACTCACATATTGTCTTCGTAGGACACAGCAGGGAAGTATGGCCCGTTATACGGAGCAGGCTGAGAAAACCTGATGAGCACACGAGCTGCGAACAAGACTGGCTTTTAACTCACCGTATTGGAGGGCGAGGAAGACTGTAAGCGGCTTTGAGTCTGACGAGTCCAGTAAGCAAAGACACTGGCACTTACTTCTCCATTAGAGAAAAGAGCGAAAGTGACCACGTAGTACTTTCGCGGATCCAGAACCTGGAAGACCTGAGTTACAGCGAGGTGGCGCGAAGACTCCAAGTCACCTTATCTTCGCCTACTAGGTAGCTTTGACCTAAGAGACCGTTGCCTGGTTCTCAATGTCTCCGAAGGAGCTTTATAAGAGCAAGGTATAGAACTTACTGTCGAGCTTTCCACCATAGCAAGTGGGGAAGACGATACAGGGGTTGTTGGGATCCCCATAGGTACAGTACGCAGTTATGGCGTCAGGTATGATTCCGCCCGCGACACGAAAGCGCCCGTGGTGGTAGTATTGAATCGACATGTTGGAGCTAGACACTTGACAGGAATAATAGCCGTGTATGCCCAGTGTGTACCAAGATATAAGAAGGCCACTGGACCTATCGCCATCATGTGTACTCAAGGGCTCGGGCCGTGATCATGAGAAACTGGAGGTCCTTGAGAGATAAGGAAGCAGCCGAGGGGTAATAGTGGGAAAAGTACTGAGGGCCACGGTGATTCTGGTTTAACTTTCTATAGGCGCTAGGCTATTTGCTATTATTGCAAAAGCCCTCGCAGTATCACCATGCGAATACGAGTCCGCAAGCTGTCAATGGTGTGGGGCAGGAATCGAACGCGCGCTGATGCACGGGCATATTAAAAAGTGCTCTGTCGTGATCATGGTTAGCATTCCTGGAGCTTTGTCGTGAACTTCGTCACGGACCATGTTCATGCATGATGTGTACTACACAGAACCACAGGTCACACGAATATGAATCAGCTTCTGTTTGGAATCCTTGGATTGATTGACTGAGTGAGTCGGAGTGACACGCTAGGTGACGGTCGACTCCGAGGGTCAGTCAGTCTGAGGTGTCCACAATCATTGAGGCGCTAAGAAATCTTAACAACACAGGTGCAAGTTGTGTGCTGAAGGCGAGAGAGCCACGAATATCTCTAACGCGGACAGTTGAAAGCACAGTAGCAGAGGCTGCGAAGATAGCAGGCATGTATATTGAAACCACGGTATGGATCTCCCAGTTTGTCTGGGTCCGAACGTGGTGAAGCAGCCAGGCCCAGGAAAGTATCACCCAAGTCCTGGCTTCGAAGCTTGGAAACAGTGTGAAAGTCAAAACCGCCATTGCATTTCTTGCTGCGAGATTGTGCAATATGAGTTTCATCACGTCCCTTCTACTCGTCGTTGTAGGGGGATACTTGTATTTCAAAGAGTCGCGAAACCGTGATTCAGAAAGACTCGAGGAGTGGGTGGAGGGCGATGTTTGTCACGTGACGTGACTCATCACGTGGCTCCATACACAACTGTGGCTGAAAAACTGTAACAGCAGCTCGAAATAAGGTTTCGGGAAGTTGCCGAGTCCTCCAGGAATCGTCAAGGAAAGTCATCCTCATCGACCTTATCGACCTCAAGAATGGGCTGTACGTCGAACTGCTGCTAATCGGCTGCATTGTTTCACTGACACTGTTTACTTCCCAGCCAACAAACCCCGTGGACTTCAAGCCGCTCGCAAGCTCCGCAATGACCGGCGCGAGAACCGCTGGGTACATACACATTCATCTACCTCCAAGAGTTCAGCTCTGATACATGCAATTACGATGTTATAGGCGGACAAATCATACAAGAAGCGCGCCCTCGGTAACGTTTACAAAACCTCCCCCACTGGAGGATCGTCACATGCAAAGGGTATCGTTCTCGAGAAAGTTGGCGTTGAGGCCAAACAGCCCAACTCTGCCATTCGCAAGTGTGTCCGTGTACAACTAATCAAGAACGGCAAAAAGGTCACGGCTTTCGTGCCTGTGAGTAGCGTGATTTGTCAAGATCAATCTAGGAGTGGAATTGATTTATGGGCTTTAGAACGATGGTTGCTTGAACTTCGTTGATGAGAACGATGAAGTCCTCATCTCTGGTTTCGGTCGTAGTGGCAAAGCCAAGGGTGATATTCCCGGTGTGCGTTTCAAGGTCGTCAAGGTGTCCAGTGTCGGTCTCCTTGCGCTCTGGAAGGAGAAGAAGGTTTGTGGTGTCCCACATGGCACGCTTGTGTTGTTACTGATCCTTCGCTATCTCCAGGAAAAGCCACGGTCATAAGGAGTATCACCGTTTGCGATCACGTTGTTTCATGTTATTGCCACTCATATGATCATGCTTGTATTGCCCACAAACATGCCTTCCGCCCAATAAAAACCGAAACGGAAAACATCTCTGATCGCGAGGTTCTGGAGACTGTTCTAGGTGCACTGATACCACAAGTCCGCGAGTTATCCAATTATTCCTTGAAGAGATCTGGCAACTCGCGTCAGAAACATGCGCCTTGTTTATTAATGGTTCCCTTGGGGTTAAACACCACAACTGAGAAAGACGTTCGCTTCGCAAGTAGAGTCTGATACACTTGACTCACTGTCTGCAACAGGATAACAAGAGCTCGTGATGGAAATGGCATTGGCATACTACGCTTGTCTGGCTCAGAAACACCATGTTTCTTCACATGAAGATTGCACGAAGATGCACTTAAGAAAGTCGACAGCCCTGCAGGCCGTTAGCTTGATTACAGATGAAAACAAAAGTAATTTCCTCTGCCACGTCGTCGCCGCCAGAATTTTCATCAAAGGGGAGCAAGGTTTCTAAACAGACTGTCCAGATATCGATCTGATAGAAACTCCGTCTGGATTGCGAGACAGGCATGCATTAAAGTTATCTACAACCAAGAAATCGATTATGCCATGCGAGGAGATGATAATATTGTTCGAAGGTCGTGATGAAAATAACAGTGCGTTGCAATCATACGGTCATAATGCCCTGTCCCTGCATGTACTTTCGCAGATCCTTCATCAACTCCAGCTGTTCCTCAAGGGTCAGCCCGCTGACTATCATCTGCAATATGGATCCAACGGTGACGTGGTGTTCTCGAATGAGACTGCTATAGTAGACGTAGGTGAATACACCCATGAGGAACCTGAGGCGGTTGCTTGTTAGTCCTACCCCGAACGCAAGGGATGAAGTGTGCTTACTGGCAATCCATGCGGTCGGTCATGCCCCCATGACCGGGAATGCTATGACCGAAGTCTTTGATGTTGAAGGCGCGTTTGAATCCAGAAGCAAAGAATCCTCCAAACGGTGCCACAAGCGACGCGAAAATTGCAAATACCAGCAGATGAAGCTGATATGGGAGATAAGGAATGACGGTCACAGAACGGCCAAGCTGGAAATGGCGGTTAGTAGGGATCTCGCAAGTAAGATGAAGAAAACGCACGATTTGGTAAAGGAAGACCCTGAGAGGTGCCCAGATCTCCCACTCTTTCCACACGAAGACCGGGTTGGGCGTGCACTGGACATTGCTCCATGCGCTGACGCCAAGGTCATGCACAGGGCAGGTCATGTAGTTGAATCGCATGAAGTACGTGCCCCAGAAAACGCTGAAGATAAGGGTGGTCCAGAATGCACCGATGAAACCCTCGACAGTCTTTTTAGGAGAAAGCTTGATCAGCGGGGTACGACCGAGGGTAATTCCCCAGATGTATGCAAATACATCGTTGCAAATAACCAGTGAAGCAGGTACCCAGAACCAGATGAGGCCCTCGAGAATGTTGTTGACGATAAAATGACTGCGGATCGTTCAGAACGGATTTCCCCACATATGCGCATTTGCATCTGACCTTGATAAGACGATCAAAAGCAAGCTCATATGAACCCAGCAGAAGAGTCCAAATTGCTGCTTCAAGTAGCCTCGCTTGAGCGACATCACGAAACCCATGAAACCAATCGTGTACAGAGTGAAGCTGATGATACGATGGTTCGTTGCAAACTGGAGGAGCTGTCCGTCACTAAACACGATGTGCTATAGATTATCATTAGCGCGAGATTGGGGCGAATTTGAGACAGGTGCGTGCCTTGAAGTAATATATTATGCTTTCGCCGTAGAGGAAGTAATTTGTCACCACAAAGAAGTACCAGTTAAGAGTCTTGCTCCAAGGGTCCTTCCGGCCTTTGATCGCGACGTCAGGAGAGTCAGGCGCGACATCCCTGAGGGAGAAGAGCGCGGTGACTTCGCGGTAAACCAAGGTCTGGCACAACATCACCAGAATGATCATGTACACATGACCCATGAGCAGAAGTCCTAGATACTGCCTTAGCACGCAGGTTCTTGCAAGTAAGGGACAGTTGCCAAACCGATGAAGACCCCGATCATTATGAACGTCCACAGCGTTCGCGTCAAAATATTCTGACGTTTCTTCGTACGTTCAACTTCTTCCGTGTCATTTTCGCTCTTGACAGCGCGTTCGAGGTCTTTTGATGGTGGTGGTGGTGGTGGTGGCGGCGGTGGAAGAGGTTCCCGTTTTTCTGTGGCAGGAGTCGGGACCACATCTACTGGTACAGGAGATGGGCTTGGGGCTGCGCCAACGCCAGCTCACATAAGTAAGATATTAATATATGAATAAAGTCGTACACTTACTATGCTCTGGCGGTGAAGGAGTGTGACGGGTTTGTGGAGGCTCTTGAGCAACAGCTTCCTCCTGGTCGGTTTCAGCGCCTGATTCGGGTGGGGCATGCTCTGCCTCTGATGAGAGGGGCTCGTCCTCAGTGAGGGCTAGAGAGCGTGCGGCGGACTTCTCCAACGAAGGAGTAGTTCTCGGCGAACTGTCCGAGGTGCCAGCTTTTGCCGCAGCCCTGAGCTGTTTTCGCTTCTCTGTACGCGCTTGTTTTTGCAGCTTTTTGAGCTGTGACTTTGACAACTTCACCGGCGCCGTACTAAATCATAAGAATGGTGGGCAAAATGAGGTGGACGCTAACGGACACGTATGAGGCCTACGTTTCTGACTGCGGTTGGACACGTTCCTCCTCGACGAGTTCTTCGTCGGACTGTTCGCCGTCGTCGATGGCTAGGGCCTCAAAGGCTGATCTTGTAACAAATTGTTGAGCAGACATGGCTTGCTAGTCGTTCTGAGGGAAAGGACGTGTTGGTCGTGGTATAAGCGTGTAGTTAAGTTAGAGGGTAAGCAGTGAAGTCACTGCTGCAATAATGCAGCTTTACTTATTAAAGAGCGCGGCTGTAGGCTCTATAAACAAAGTTACATTCTCCAAGCGACACGTGAAAAAAACTAGACCAAATACGCCTCCTCGTACCATTTTCTTTGAACTACACCGCTTATAGGCTCTAGAAGTCACCCTAGTCACTACATGCCCAAGGGATACATTAATGGTATTGAATTTTGCAGTGCACGAAAGCAATCTACGACGTATATTAGTATGTACAACATCCTGCCACAGAATAATGAGCGAGTCCTTTTCTCCTGCTGCCCTCGTGATGATGGTCAAGTCGACTGCGCTGTCTGACTTGTCGGAATAATGATATAACGTGGGTTGACAATGCGAATCCTTTCCTATGGTTGTGGATCCGACGTCAGAACTTCCAATCGCCTTCTACTTCCATGGCCCATGGGACTGTGACAAGATGATCAGTCAACTTGATGTGCAGGAGAAGGCTGTTCCTTACACTTCGTAAGAAGGGTCTTAGAGAAAATTTTCTCTATAGGGACGTCGTGCGTCTTGCACCATGCAGCAGTGATACTGAAAGATAATGTCAGCGGCTAGCGAAACGGACGGAGCGGACAAGAATTACCGAGGATCCAGGTAGTTGATCTTACTGTAATGGTTCAAACGACATTAGTGGCCGGACGGGCACGGCGTGAGATGAAGACCAACCTCGTGCCTAATGCAACCTCCTTCCCAGCTTCACGATCGTCCATTTGCAACTTGAAGGTCTTGATCTTCTCGTCTAACTTCTGAATAGCCTCCTCAATCTTCTCCACAGGACGGTCCCTCTTCAAGATTGCCTTGCGAGTGCCCCGCTCCTTCGCGAGCTTCTTGTAATCAGCCTCGATGGCAACGACTCTGTCTTTCAGAACCGAGTCGTCCTGAGGGTTACCCCCCTCCTCGACGAGCTTTTCGTTGTCCTTCGCAAACTTCTTTTCGGCCTTCTCGATATCTTTCTTCTTCAGCGAATCCTCGTGCTCCTCAATCCAATCATCGTCCATATCGGATTCATCTTCGGCATACAACTTCTTCTTCTGATATTTGGGGTCCAGATTGAAGAGAACGTGGCGAAGTTTCATCCGATCATACTTGAAGGCACGAAGCTAGACGGGCCAGTAGCTAAGTATGTGGAGGTCCGACAGGGAAGAGTAACCACGTACTCGGTCGCGCATCTTGCCCATGGATTGCTCGTGAGTTTTGGGCGCACTCCTTTGATGGTTACACAGGATGGCAACCATGCGATTGGCATGATTATACGCGTTCAACTTCTCCTGGACCGTCGCATCCTTCGGTGTTCCCTCGTCCAACTGTTGCTGGAATGTAATGGATGCGTTGTAAGTACGGAACACCTTGGCCGTCAGGCCTTTCATGTACGAAGCGAGGTGTTTGTTGAGAAGGGATGTCTAATGATTTCGTCAGAATCAGTTCACGCGCGACAAACTTAGCAACAGAATTACATTGACGCGATCAAACAAGTTATCGCTGTCTCCCTTGTTCTCCTTGCAAAGTCGAATGTTCTTGAATACTTGAGCCTCCACGGAGACGCGATTGTAGTATCGGATCGAGTCTTTACCGAGGAAGTCAAAGATGATGAAATTGGGAGCCTCCAGTGTGACATGTTCGCAGCGAAGGGAGCAACAGCCGACTGTATCTGCTTCGTCTTCTCCTTTCTCATTGCCCGCACGAAGAGCCAGTCGATCGATGAAGTACATGGCCGTCGCTCGTTGTCTATCAGCCATGACCTTGCTCTTCAGGTCTGCCTGATAATCTGTGCGGATTCGGGCGACGTGTTTCTACAAAAGTGTGAGCTGGTGCATGACGAATGGAGGGGTGGTTCTTACCTTGAGTTCGCGGGCTTTCTCGAACTTCGACATGTCGCTCTGGCCCTTCAGCGAGCTACCTGCCGCCAAGAACACGTACTTATAATTTCCGTTGACGTTTTCGACCCAGTTGGCAAGCCAGGTTACGGTCTTGTCGTGTACAACCCCTTTCCAGTTCCCAGGCATGTTTGGGATGGGTGTAGGGACACCTTCACCAATATTGACAGTGATATCTTCTGGCCGAACACGGAACTATCCCACATGTCAGTTGAGATGCTGTGCAACCTCGACATGACATCAACGCGTTCTTACCTTCAAAGCGCCCTTTTTCGGATGATCACCACGACCGCGGAAGAGTCCTGGAGGTTCGACTCGGAAGTTGCCAACCTTCTCCTTGCGACCATCAAGAAGGCAGGTAATGTACTTCTCTTCCAACGCGTCCTTCTGCTTCTTGAGCTCCTTTTTCTCTGCGGTGCTCAGTGCCTTCTTCTTCGCTTTCTCCGCCTCAAAGTATTCAAACATGGGCCGGAAATCGCAGAGCTCGAAATCGGTGATCTTGACTTTGTTGCGCTGCATGAGAGTCAAGGTGAAGTTAGCATAGGTTTGACAGGTTCCTAGCGAAACGGTGCTTACAGGAGGATAGTCTTGGAGCACTTTGAGCCAGTCATCGAAGAAGTTCTTGTTGAACGTCTTGTCCTGCGCATGGTCCGTTTCTATCATAGCAGCGTAGAAGCCGGCAACCTCTTCAGACTCTGGTGGAAGATCAACCTCCTTGCCTATATTAACCGTCAGCCCGATTGGAAGTAACAGCAGATCGTCATTGAATCAAGACCTTTGTACTTCATCTTCACATGTGAGGGGAGTGGTTCGTAAGGAGGTGGAAATATCACGCCGTTATGTTCGAGGGTTTGCCATTTCTCCTCGCCGTCTCCGCTGGCCTGCTGGGCCTCCCACCATCGGTAGACGTCCTCGGCTTCTTCTTCCTCTTTCTTCTTCCCCTTCTTTTTCGGCTGAGGTGTTTCGGAGGCGGGTTCCTCGTCCTTAGGCTTCTTCGCAGACGCCCTCTTTCGCTTCGGCTTGACCTCCTCCTCTTCCTCTGACTTCACCTCTGTGTCACTCTCCGCTTTCACTTTTGCCTTGGCTTTCGAGCGCTTCTTCTTGATCAAGGGCTCATCCTCAGACGCAGAAGACTCTGGGGCCTCAGATTCCTCCTCTCGCTTGACCTTCTTCTTCGGGGGAGGCTTGGTTTTGCCATTCAACGCGCGTTTTCGCTTGACAGTGGCTTCGGCGGAATCGCTGTGGCTCTCCGCTTTCACCTTGCTCTTGCCGTTCGAAGACTTGACAGTAGTAGCTTTCGATGCACCAGGCATTGGCACAGCAGCAGATTTGACTGGTTTGGCAGGTGAAGAAGCAAGAGGAATGTCATCCTCGTCTTCACTGTCAGAATCCTCGCCTTCAGAACGCTTTCGCCGTAGTGACTTCGCGGGCGTCTGTGAGCCAGCAGCCTGTGACTGCGGGAAAGTTGTGGGTGACTGCAAAAACACACTAAGTTTGAGCGTGCACATACCAAGGGCATATCGTCCTCACTCATCGGAGAGTCGTCGGCGTCACCGTTGGTGTAGCCGCTGCCATTGACCGCGACGTGGCTCTTCCCGTTGGCATTGGCGAGAGCGTCAAGTGGCATATCTTCGTCAGAGGACATGTCGGTGCCAAAAAGTGCTCCAAATCGCGCGCAATGGATAATTTCTTGGTAGAACAAGTACTGAAATTACTGAAACACGGAAAAAGAATAATAAGAAAGCAGAAGAAACTTGGGGGACAACTTGGGCCCTCTCCCGCGCTGTGGCAAGTTCAAATTATCTCAAGTCCTGATGTGCCTGCCCTGAGTCCATCACGTGATCAGCTCCAGGCAGGCCACTCCCAGTCAGCCATGAACGGAAACAACAGCTTTCATATTTTGGTGAACACTCAATAGCAGGTATGTGTGATTGCCTTCATAGAAAGAACGTTACAGAAACCCCCTCTTCTAGATATTTGACAGCTCAGCAGGCATGGCCAATCCCCCACTTTTCCGTGATCCCTGGGCCAAGAGAGAAGCCTGGAGGAAACACCCTGTATTCTCAAATCGGGCCATGTTCTCCAGCATGTTCCCTGGCTTCGGCATAGCCGTCGTCGCATTCACTGCCTACGTCGTAGTAGACAACTTCTATGGCAAAATACAACCAGGAAACGGCAAACATTGAGCGACCTTTCGCGTTACGGGTATGTTCGCCGTTATCTGAGACACATTCTCCAGCTGACACCATTCAAAAGGGTGTCTCTTCATTCCAGACAACGCTCCCTTCGCACATCCTTGGATAACCTGTGTTCTGCATTCTAGACATGTATCATAATTATTTGCAATTCAATTAACACAGGAAAACCAACGCTCCCGGTCACATCTGCGCGACCTCTCGGCTTTTGCAATCACAGCGGCAGAACCCTGACCTTCTAGTTAGTATTTTCGATCATCCCTTTGAAATGGTCGCTTTGTGGCGATTTTAAACATGATCAGCTGCGGGTATCGATGTCCCTCGGTTTCAGAGAAGAGTGTAAGATGAACTGTCCTCCGAGGGGTAGTCGAGCTCTTCTAGTATGTAATTGTCACAGCAGGTTATATCCACATGCGAAGTCGGGTTCGTGATTGCCGTGGCGCAACTCAGACCGGTCGTTTCCAGCGTGGAACGCTGTGCGACATTGCCAGCTCATCAGCCCGCCTGCGCTTTCTGATGGGCCTCCTCGGCGAGTGCTTTCTAAATCAAGTCTTCGCTGCCAGTAGCGGAAACACCTCGTCAATTCTGACATATATACAGCTACTTAGCACTTGCAAAAGTGGCTTTTCATTCGCGCCCCTGTCTTCCCACAGATATTGCCCACATGGTGCGCCTGCCACAAGGATTGTTCTGTCCAGATGCGTTAATTGCGCCAACCTCGGGCCTACACCCTCATGCGAAACAAGCTGAAGGGGTGTACCTCCATTGCTGTGGCCAAGAAGGGGATCTCCGGGCTCGGATCTAGAGCGCCCAATCACTGAGGTCAAATCCCTTGTCGTCTGGCCTGAATTCACCAAGCAAAGTGGGGTTGCCCATGTAGTAGGGGATAAGGTTGTGGTGCTTTGGCGAGATCGAACGTGTCTCAAAGAGGTTCAACAAATATCACTGGCGTCTAAGGTGTCCCCAGCCTTCGAGAATCGACAACGAATGACGGGAAATAAGACCGAGTCGACGCATTGCAAAGCACGAGTGTTCCCTGTCAACCCACTTGGGAAAAAGTCAAGAAGCCGTTCGCAGGGCACCCCTTCATTCCTCTGCAGCGCAGACGGTTGGTTGAAGGTTTCCTTTGCTTCAATCCGCCCAGTTAGATGGATGGCCAACGCAAATCATACATGCCATTTAACCTCTAAGGTATCTCTTGTACACCTCATTATTAGTCTCCTCCACATAGTGGTATCCCAAGTTCTCCAAGAACTGCTCGAACTGCTCGTGATCCTGAGGTGGTACTTGGATTCCTGTCAATACCCTTCCGAGATCTAACGTGGGGTGAAGAGAGGCGTTAGCAAATCGTGACGAATAATAAATGGGGCGCACCTACCTGCGCCATGATTCCGATAATGGAAAAGTGATATGTTCCATCCCTGGTGGAGACCTGACAAGAACTTGCGCAGTGCGCCAGGTCTTTCAGGGAACTCTGGGAACCAATAAAACCGACGTTTAATCCCAACTCCGAGTACGTCGCGATACACGAGATTCAACCCACCGAACCTAAACAGCCGTTCGTCTGATACGACAGCACGTCCCCCAGCCATATATCTCGCGTGGCTCTTTGCCATCTCATCGTCACTGATGTCGAACCCCGTCATACCCACTTGTTGGATGGCGTCGAGAACTGTTGAGACTTCTTTCGCACGAAAGGATGACTCGAGCTTGAAGGAGAGGAATATGTGTGCAGTCTCGGGAGAGTTGTAGCGATAGACCCATTCGGTGATGGCACGTGGGTGTATTATAGAGTGGAGAGTAAAGAAACTACGATTCGTGGGGGGTTGGTAAGCAGAATGAACGAATCGTAAACGAGAGGATGACATACCTGCCAGGTTTCTCAGGAACTTCGACGCTCAACAGGGCTTCCCGACCTTCTCCAAGTTCTGCACGCTCGGCAACGAATCGCAACCGATCAAAGTTCATGTTCGCGCCGCTGACTACAGCGACGAACTTTTGCTGTGCGCCAATGAGGTTGTTGGCAATGATATGGTGTTTCAAGCCGGCGAGAGATAGTGCACCAGCTGGTTCAGTGACTGATCTCGTTTCTGCACAACAGGAACATTCATTGATCCCGGAGCTTGATGTTACTCGAGTTAAACTCACCCTCGAATATATCTTTGATCGCAGCACATATTTCATCGTTGTCGGTGAGAACAACTTCGTCCAAGAGGCGTTGACAGACACGGAATGGCTCCTCGCCAACGAGTCTGACAGCTGTACCATCACTGAAAGGTCCAACCTCGGGTAACGTCACGCGTTCGCCTTTTTTCAAACTCTGGAACATGGCGTCCGCGTCGAAAGTTTCAACGCCATATATCTTCGTTTTGGGGCTTCCAATGCGCTTGACATATTCTGCAATCCCAGCAACAAGTCCGCCACCACCGATGGCAGCGAAGATCCCGTCTAAATTTTCCGAATCCGGCATTTGTTTGAGGATTTCCATTCCGACGGTGCCTTGGCCTGCAATGACTAGAGGATCGTCGTATGGAGGGACAAATGTGAGACCATGTGCAGCTGCTAGTCGTGCACACTCGGTTTTGGCCTCGTCGAAATCTGTTCCGTGGAGCACGACTTTGGCACCTAACCGTTCAACGTTGCTGACTTTGATGGTCGGTGTTCCTTTTGGCATGACGATAGTACATGGTATACCGAGTCTTGTACCAGAGAGGGCGACTCCCTGGGCGTGATTACCTGAGTAGCGCGCGAGGATGAGTAAGGCTCTGATGGAGAACACTGAGGGGAGAAAGGAATGTTTGGCTGCGTTGCAAGTGTACGCACACTAACCGGCGCTGCAGGTTATGACACCCTTCCATCGGTCTTCTTCACGGATGCTTGCCATGAAGTTGTAAGCACCGCGGATCTTGAAACTGAAGACCTCCTGTAGATCTTCACGTTTTAGCCATATCTGATTGCCAAGTTTTGCGCTGAGATTTGGAGCGAAGACGAGGGGTGTTTCCTTGAGGATCTCGTATACTTTTGACGTCAGGATAAGCCGAAGGTAATCTGGTTCTTTCGATGCGAGTAGATGATGTGGAGATAGAGATGGATATGGAAGCGGTTCTGGTGCATGTGAGGAGTATTCAAGGGTAGCAGCAGTCACAACCATTGATGGAGGAGGAGAAAGATGAGCTGTAAATTTTGGTGATCGTGACTCGATCGTTGAACGGTGACTGGAGATTGAGGGCATCGGAAATTACCGATCTACCGGATTTGGACAAGTCATTTACTTCGACAAAAAGTCCGCCAGAAGACAAGATCTTTGGATTGCGCCATCCACCAGCCCGTTCTTTCTCGCAATACAGCTTAGAAGAATCCTGGAACCCCCTGAGATGCGTTCAAGTCGAGCATAGGCCTCTTTCGACGATCAGGCAACTCCGTGCGAGATTATAATTGGAGATTGCCATAAACGCGGTAAACTTTGATGTGCTACGCGTGATATGGACAGGTCACGTGTGAAAAGATAAATGCATGATGCAACGCAGAGTAGGCACCGTCCAGAAAGAAAGACGAGTGAGACATCGATGAACCACACATCACCCCGTCGCTGAGTGTCACGACCAGCGCAATGCCAGTCAATATAGCAGGCACAGGGTGTGGGAGAGGGTAGCTAGTGCAGGAACCACGCCCGATCGTTGAGTGCGGTAGTCCGTGGAAAGCGATATTTCTTTGTCATTTCTTGAGCCATCGTCGGGAATATGTGCGGAAAAGAAATGCTGGCAACGACGAGTAGAACTGAGGGAGGAGAAGAAGGAAAAGCGGTGAGGAAAGAGGGGAAAGATAACCAGGTTGTTGCCAGCCCTAAATAAATGTAAATCGGCCAAACTAGTAACTATACACGGACTCTGGACTTTGGACCACCCACCACCAAACTTTCTACTAACCGTAACTTGGTCCTTGGTTGCAAGTAAACCGCCACCACCTCAATCTTTCCCTCAAATTATGGCCCAAGCCGCCACTATGGGCCCACCGCTCTCACCACGCGAAACACGTCGCTCAGGAAGACGTTCTGCTCCCTCCGCATCAGCCAGCACCTCCAAATCTCCAGACTCTCCTGCCTCAGAATCTGCCACAAGAACAAACCAATCAGCCGCTCGTCCAGCCCTATCAAACAACACCTCAAACGGTCGCACAAAACGTCCAAAGCAGGAAGATCTCGACGATTCCGTTCCCCACAAGAACGCCCAGTCAAATGGCAGCGCCTCCAACCATGGGAACTCAAACGGCAGGGCAAAGCGCAGAGGCAAAGACAAAGACAAGGGCCATTCTTCAACAGATCAAGTGATTGACTCCGCTTCCACCAAACTTTCCAGTTCTACAAACGCTGCTGAGCCTCAGGAGGAGGACGCGGAGGAACAGGGTATTACGCGCTGTGTATGTGGGATGAATGGTGTGTTCTCAATTTCTACGTCGAAAAGCTTTCCAATCTCATTGATGCTCTCAACTACAGAGGATGATGCAGAGGGTGGTGAATTCATGGTACAGTGTGAGACGTGCAACGTCTGGCAGCATGGTCTCTGCATGGGCTTCGATTCCGAAGCCCAGCTCGCCGGAGCCGCAGACTATTACTGCGAACAATGCAAGCCGGAGCGTCATCAAGAGCTTTTCAGGTCAGTTTTTTGACTAATACCTGAACGCCGGTTTTGTTGACTCAGTATGCTTCATCCCTCCAGGCGATTAGCGAAGAAAGCTCGCGAATCATCAACACACTCACGCAACACGACTTCTCGCCTATCCCGCTCTCACTCTCCGTCACATTTGCTAAAACCGCCCAAGAGACGCAATACCATGAACAGTCGGGATGCTGCCTTCGATGAAAGTCTCAAGGAAATCATCGAAGCAACGGCTGCCGAGGCCGCAGCTGCGACGGACCCTCCCAAGTCTGGCGTTAATGGTAGCGTCAACGGGGAAGGTGAGGTTCACGATGACGATCCGAGTGGTCGGAAAAAGCGAAAACGCGGAGAAGAGGATGTGTCAGTCGATTCCGTCCATCATACCTCCAGCTTGCGCTGACCTATACCACCCAGTCCACCCAGCAAGCGCACCAGATCAGCTTCGAGCGCCTCTGATCGTCCGGAGGTTGCAGTAACCGTTGTTCCTGAAGAGCTACCGCCACCTCCGCCAAAACGTGCCTCCGGCGGCACCGCAAAATCCGCCAACTCGCGCAATCGCAGAGGTGGCGGCGGCTCACGCAAGGCCGCCCCTGCCATTATCGATGCTGTCATTTCCGTCGAAGGTGACGAAGGTATGTCCGAGAAACAATTCATTCGGGAGAGTTGGCACGCTCACGTGATTTACTACCGTCAGCCCCTGGTCCAAGCAAGCGATCAGCCCAAAACAACCGCAAAGCAGTTCCTGCCCCGAAGAGACCCCCTCCATCCTCTCACGCCTCCGGGAGTGTCATTCAGGAGCATTCCAACAAGCGAAATCATTCCGGTGGAGGAACTGTGGCGGGCGGTTCTGCCGAGAATTCTCGTGCATATCGCAATTCCCATGCCTATGCGGTCTCCCAACAGCCACTCTTTACGTCATGGAATTTACCAGACTATTTGGCTCACCTCGAACACATGCTTCCAACGGACATACCTCGTCCACTCGAAGTCCGCGGTTCAGGCGTTGGTCTAGGAGGGAGAGAATCTATGGAAAGGGCGATGGAAAGAGGCGTCAAGGTCAAGTGGCCTAGTAAACGGATGAGCGTCGGAGATATGAACAAGCGTGTTCGCGCGCTCGTGGAATGGGTGGGCAGGGAACAGGCGGGGGCTCTTGACCGTGGACGTCGGAGGGAGGCTTTGGAGAAAGCCTTGCAAGGCATCGCCATCAGGTCGGCCAACTCGTCGATACGTGATGATCGCGATGCTGGAGGAGGCGGTGGGGACGCACGCGGGTCACCCATGGTCCTTGACAACACCTCTCACAACTTTGCGGATTCACATGCCACTGTGGAATCAACACCGCTGTCGACAAAAGTCACAGTCACCGCTCCTGACTCCAAGGCATCACAGTCGACGATGAAGATGATGGAGGAACTCATGGAGGAGCTCATTAGCTTTCAGGAACGCTTCGGTCCGGGCATAAAAAGTAGAGAACGGGAACGACGGCCAGCATCATGACACGCGCTTTGTTGTTTGCCGGGATCCATGGACGCATTATTGGTTGTAATTTGTTCTTGCATTTGATATCTTCATTACGCTGTTCTTCTCCGACAGGTTCAACGCTGGAACTTGCATATCATATCCTGTATAAATATATTAATCACAACTTATCGCGAAAATGCTACATTTCTCCTTCTATGAACATTTTTTTTCGGGGTGGGATGAAGCTCAAGCACACAACTTGAAGGACGTGGGAGGAGTAACCCTGAAGTGGCTAAATGAACGGACACGTGGCAATGTTTGGCAACAGCCTTTGAAATCAACAAACTACACAATATTGAATCTCGGAAACAATTTCTGTGTTTCCCTGAAGGGTGGTCGCGGTTCTCCAAATTGTAGGGCATTTGCTCGGGCAACTCAGTCGCTCAAGGTATCTTGGCTTCATGGAGGAACTTGAAATCGCAGAACGCCCCGTTCGCACTCCTTCTCCGAGCCTCTCTAGCCATGACGAAGACGTTGACGAGGAGCATGGAGGAGATTACTCCACCCGTATGGAAGAACTTTTCGACGGTGACGAAGAAGTGCTCGACGCAGAGGACGAGGACGAAGAAGACTTCGTCTACGACGGTGTAGACGCTGAACAGGTCACTGGTACCAATTACCGTGAACAGCTGCGGGATGTCCTTGGTCCAGATGATACTTCCGACCTGTTCGAGGAAGATGAAGTCGAGCGCTCACTTGATCATGAAGACATCAGCGAAAAGTCCGAAGATGTCAATGGCAGTGCATCGGTCAGTCGTATCTGCTGCCTCGTGTTCGTGTGCTGTGGCTAAAGGGTGCTACGCAGCACGTTGAGATCGTTCCTGACGCTGCAAGCCCTCCCCAGTCTCCTCCTGCTTTGCCCACCATGTCTGCACTCTCCCCAGAACCCGCATATACTCCACTCCAATCGTTAGGCGAACTCCCTCATCCCTTCTTGCACCCAACGGTCTCTCGCCTCCGTTCGTTCATCCCAAGGAGCCCTTCTGTGAATGGCGGAAATATCAGTCTTCCTGCCGACCTTTCGGCACCACTGGGGTTTGCGTCACCGCTATCTCGCGCCTCTGACATCTCCAGAGCATCCACTCCTGGTGCCCTCCAGAAAGGTGCCCTGAATGGCTATCTCAGAGCAGAACGAGAGGTGTTCAGGTGGACGGCGCTGCAGAACGTGGCGAATCAGCTATATGCTCAGCGCCCATCGAAGGCTGCTCTTCTCCTAGGCGCTTCTAACCTTGGCTCCCCGATGGTTTTGGCTGCCAACGGTCTCATATGTGTTGGGACTGATGCAGGTCGCATATTCGTGTTTGATTTCAAGCAGACATTGTTGTGCATTTGTGGAAATGAGGCCTCAGGTTGTTATCTCACTCCCTTTTGGCAGCAGCAGTTTACTTACATTGCGAAAGCCAGCATAGTTGGACCTATATCAGCCCTTGCGTTGTCTCATGACCACACCTACGTCGCATCGGGCCATGCTTCCGGAAACATTCAACTATTTGATCTGAAGAATCCTCAAACACCTGCCCGCGTAGTGGCCCCACCATCACTTCAAGCCGTGATGTCTGGCCGACAAGAGGGACATCTTGCTGGTTCGCGCATAGTCAACATCGGTTTCGTGGCAGGTCGTCATACCGCCATCGTCTCTGCTGACGAAAACGGACTGTCATTCTATCATAGCTTAGGCAAGGTCCTGTTTGTGGAAGCCTCCGATACTATTCGCATTCTGGGAAATTACCCCGAAGAGCCTGTAGCTGATCCCGACGGTCCTCATACTTTGACATCTGCCAGGGGCCTGAACGGGTCTGCAGTGCATTCGTTCCGCCGACGAAGGCCCCGTAATACTATCCTTGCCATGGCCACTCTCCCCCTCGGCTCTGCTGTACACCCCACCGACACCTATCAAATCGTCGCGCTGCTCACCCCTACAAAACTTGTGATGGTTGGCCTGAAGCCAACACCGAAGACGTGGTTGAAGCGGCTCCGGGACGACGGAGCTGAATTAAGCATGCTAGATAGGAGAAAAGGTTCACTTGCCTGGTACCCGAGTGTAAGCGGAGCACAGGTAGCGAAGGAGGGACCAGCCGAGTCGACACACCCAACCCTGGCTTATTCGTGGGGAAAGACCATCCGCCTTATGCAGGTCTCAGAAACGATGGTCAAGCAAGCCGTGCCTAATAAGCGGACGGGCAAGACACGCGAAATTGACGTCGGAACTCTTGTCTTCGAGGATGTTGGAAAATGGACAATGGAGGATACGGTCCTCGCGTTGCAGTGGCTAAATGCTAATGTCAGTTTATTTCTCCCTCGAGACGAGTGGCCCGTTGACCCGATTTTCGAGTAGCAACTAGCAGTGGTCACCGCCGCGACGCTCAGCGTATATGACACCCATACTACCAAAGTGGTAGAACATATCCACTTTGAGGCGTCTTTCTTGGTGTCACCGTCTCTTGGTTCAACGACCAATGGATCGGTGCCATACACCGAGTCCCTAAGCGATATTGCCCACAGCATTCGCGCATACAAAGGCAAGATATTCCTTCTGGTAAGTCAGAACATCACTCTTGATCTGTAATCAACACTAACCAAATTCCAGGGCCGCGAAGAACTCAGAGTGGGAACTCTGTTGACCTGGGCTGACAAGTTACTTTCGCTCGTTGAGCTGGGCGATTTCCTAAGCGCTATCGAGATTACGCGCACCTATTACACAGGAGACGCGCCAGGAAATCGCAATGGTCTGCCCGATAGTACTGAAGAACGGAGAGCAGTCCTTGGCAAGAAATTGCACGAGCTGATGGTTGCATCTGCTCGATACGCGTTCTCCGAGGATAGGATGACCGATGGCACCCATTCCAGTCCTGATGGGAGGGGTGTCGACCGAACATCTGTCTTCGAAGGCTTAGTCATCACCTGTGCCCGCGCTTGCATCACACTCGACAACTTCGACTTCCTATTTGAGGATCTGTTCCAGCACTTTGAAGATGCTGGGATCCTTCGAATATACTTGGACCAACTCGAATCGTTTGTGCTGGAAGGTACCATTCCTTTCGTACCTCCGCGTATCACTCAGCGACTGGTCGCGCTACATGACGATAATGGCCAACCTGACTTGGCTGAAAGGGTCATTTGGCACATAGATCCTTCGTGCTTGGACATCAACCAGGCAATTCGGCTTTGCCAAACGCATCAACTTTGGGACGCCCTGATCTACGTCTACACTCGCGCGCTACAAGACTATGTCTCTCCGATAGTAGAGCTGTTGTCGCTCATGCGAAAAATATTGTCTCCCGCTTCGGGAACGTCATCTTCGAACGGGACTGGTTTCCAAAGCTCGCCTCCACCTCCTCAACACGCATACAAGATCTTCCCTTATCTCGTTAATGTCCTGAGCGGGCAGACGTACCCTAGCGGAGAGCCTTTACCTTCAGATGAAGCCCAGCGCGCAATGAAGGATGTGTATCAATTCGTCTTCAATGGAACCTCCGCTGTATGGCCGGCTCAGGGAGGTCGCCTGATCCTCACCAGTGAGGAAAACGGGGTGGAGCCTACATACCCCTACGCGCGACTGCTACTCCGCTTCGATGCAGAGTCCTTCCTGCATTCCATGGACATTGCTTTTGAAGACTCGTTCCTGAACGAGTCTCCCGACATAAGCAGACTGTCGATCGTCAAGATCCTGTGGGACATTGCGTCGCACGGAGATCTCTCCCTTTCCGCCACCACCTTCATCAACATCTTCATCGCAAGGAATGTTCCAAAATATCCGCAGTATATTCATGTTGAACCGAGCGTCCTCCATGATCTCCTCACCTCGCTTGCGACTCCCCGGGATCCCGAAACCCGAGAGGATCGCCAACTCGCGGCCGAATACCTCTTGTCCGCCTACACACCGCGTGATAGCGCTCATATTCTTAAGCTTTTCGAAGGCGCGGGATTCTATCGCATTTTGCAGCATCGACATCGACACGAGCGCCAATGGACACAGCTCCTATTTAGCTATCTGCAGGACCCAAATCTACAGTCCGCAGAAGTCCTTCCCTGCGTTGACGGAGTTCTTGCGCTCTCGAAGACCGATAATCATAACATTCTACCCGAAGACATACGGAACGCTCTGTCGAGTGCCCTCGGGCAACTCCTTGAAGTTGATCCACAATCAACGGCTACTCTAGTTGACAAATTCGCTCCAAGTCTACACGAGATCGCTCTTGATACGATGGATCCTGCAGACGATCGCGGGCGCTACGACTACCTGCTTCATCTTCTCGACCCTCGGACATCGGACGGGGAAGGCGTTTCACGCCAGCCAGCGGAATCCTCCCATGTTAGCGAGCCACTTCGACGACTTTTCGTCAAGTTGCAATGTCGATATTCTCCGTCTGCTGTCATTGACACCGTGGATCGCATGCGAGATAGCCTTGATTGGTTCGTGGTGGAACATATTTGCGAGGAGAACCACGCATATGGAGCCGTTTTATGGTCAATGGACCAGCGGGGTCAACCACGAGAGGCTTTGGTGAAGGCTGAAGCGTTTGAAAAACAGCTGACGATGGACATTGCTCGGACTCTCGCGGCGTCAAGCCCAGATGGAGCTATCATCGACAGACAAATCAACGCTTTACGAGAGATTGGGCAGAGGGGCGCTACAATCTGTTTGGAGCACTCCAGCACATCGTCTTCAACCGAGGTACCCCTTGAGGATATCTGGTTTCAGCTACTCGGCAGTCAGCTTCATTCAGTACAGGTGGTGTCAAACCTCCGCATAGCAGAAGACGCTGACCGCCAACGGCTGAAGGGCATCGCTCTGTCAACTTTGCGAGGTCTCGTGCAGGACACCTTCGCCTCTCTTGTTACCATCAGCTCTACCCAGGCTGTTTCCTTCCCTCGTTTGTTCAAACGCCTGGTAGATCCCAAGCTATACGCCGGTTCTACTTCGGGTACACCATACACGGAGTTCAGGACCATATTGACCGGGATGTTGGAGTCTTATCGTTCCGATGGGGACATGCTAGTTATTTCGCAAAGGCTTCTTGATCGGGATGTCTTTGATACGGTGGAAGAGTTCACAAAAGAGAGGATGAGAGGCTGGTCAGCCGAGCGCGGTGTTTGTTCGCACTGCCATCAGTCACTACTGCAACGTGATGGGTCATTTCAACCCAATAACACAGACATTCAGTTCATTGTCTCTCGTAGGGCGATATACCATTCTTCATGTCTACCTTAATGCTTGTATTTATGCACTGCACTAATTATTACACGGGAATCTAGATGAGTTTAGTCGCTATCATGAGGGGTCTTTGTCGTCCATCGTTAGAATCGGGGGAACGATCGAAAAAGGGGGCTCTCACCATCGACAAATTCGTTTTGAACCATCTGCGTTAGTTGCGAGTAACTTTCAACCGACGAAACATCCACGTCCAAGGACTTTCCATCCCGACCCAATTCCCCGACATCCAGAATCATTTGTGTTCGGATACGCTCTTCGTCGCGGTCATCATCTTTGCTGGCACCGGCGCTGCTGAAAATCCCCAAAGTTGACTTCTTCCCTTTCTTGAGGCGGCGCAAGGATTCTTCTGTTTTCCTCATTGCGGTCAAGTATTGAATATATCTTTTCGAGAATTGAGCAGCCCGTTCACGGGAGTATTGGCATTGGCATGAGTGACTCACTTCTGGCAAACGGAGTCAAAGACTTCTGTGGCAGATTCTTTGAGAAAGGCTCCTCGCAGCCGATCACCAACATTGCTTGATCCCCCTATGCCAAAGAACGCTTTGACTGGACGCAGTACCAAGGGCACGAAGTAACTTGGCTCAGCGGGCATTCGTTTACTTGACATCGCTCGGAATTGCGAGGGTATAGAGCGCACGGGTAGCAGTGCATCACAAGCAGGTCGAGTCAGAAGGATGACGATCTGTTTTGACAAGGGAACAGCAATGGAGTCTAAGGAGCCCAATTGGCCTTGAAGTGCACCTTCGTAGATCTGAGGTCAGCCTTTACAAGTGACACCAGTCTTGAGAGACATACCTTCCGGATCAATGTATGTGTCCTCGACCATGACGTGCTCCGGGAGTACTACACTGATCTCCTCTCGCCAAAGGGCCAAGACTTTTGAAGTCATTGTTTTGATGTCAACCAGAGCAATGGCGTATTGTTTCAACAGGAGGTCGTCTGCAGCACTGTTTTCTGGAGAAGTGTCGGAAACTGCTTGTGGAGTGGACGAGCGAGACTATGATACCGTCAAGCTATTAAGACGTCAGAAGCTTGCAAGAGAAGGATCTCGTCACCTTCTCAGCTGTAGGGAGTGTGGCCGCTTTCACTGGGAACTCGGTCTGTGGAAGAGAAACTTCTAGCCATGTTTTGTATCTGCTGAGGAGCTGGTCCCTTCATCAGAAGATAACCCAAACGGGAAACATCCGAGCGAGCATACCTGAAGGGTCAATTTCCAGAAACGGTGGGCCAAGTCTGGAATAAACACTTGAGCACTCCAACATGAAGCTACTGAAGCCCAAATGTAATCTGCTTGAGGTGTCAGAAATGCAGAGCGGCCTGCAGAGATAGCTTAGTGATCCGATTAGCAGAGCGGAAACGAGGCCCTCACGAGAATCAGTATTGACTGCGTCAGGATCAATAGTTGTAGCGTTCAAAATATCTTCCAGCTTGCTGACTATCTCCTTCCATCGAAGCTGAAAGTAAATTGGTAATTGCCAACGCCGATTGAACGCAGTGAAAACGGGGTGAGACCTCATCGCTTGAACTGATCGAGTTGATGGGGCTATAAACTCAAGGGCGCGAATAAAAGCTTGTGTCGTTGTATGGCGCTGGGACCGAAGTATATCAGCTAAGCCGCAGTATGTGACAGATGACAGCCTGACTACCTTCAGAAATTCATCCGGATTTCCAGCAGCAAAGACCATGTGTCCCAGTTCGTCCATAATTGCCTGTCCAACTTCAGGCCAAATGACGTTCGCCATGATATCGAATCCTTCCCTGGCTTGTGCCTCTGCTTCGAGTCCACCCGGTGAAGTAGCGACCGAAGCCGAATCCAACCGCCCCGAGCTGCTTTTCAGCGAAGCATGGTCAGCTATCTCCATGATTCGGCCCAGATCCCTGTTGACAAAACGAAGGATCTGATTATATAGCTTCGCCAACGTATCTTCGGACTCGTCGAGAAAGGGTACTGGGGATGAAAGTGCCGTATAACTCGAGTCGAAAGGGTTTTCTTTCGACGAGTATGCGGTATATGGGGTATATGGAGTCCGAGGCGGCAAGGAAGTCGAAAGCACACGGCCAGAAAGAGGAGGGAGAGGAGTATGGGGCACGATGGGAGAATGCGGAGCTGCTAGCGCGTCTGAATATATTGACTTATAGCGAGAGCAAAAAGAAATTCAGTCTATCGTGCATGCTTTCTACACACAGCATCCACAAACCTTCCTGATAAATGGTTGAACAATACTCTTCCTGATGATGTCTTCTGCAGGTCCCCAAAGACCCAGGTTGTCGTAAACACGAAGACATTCAGTTAGATCAGCAGCCACTTTGGCTCTCTCAAGTTCAGATACCTTCCCATCTCCTGCCTCAGTCAAGGACAGTAATGTCGCTGAGAACAGGTGGTCAAGGTCTGATGACAACGTTTCTCGGATCCGATCAACGCTCTGCTAGCCAGTTATACCAAACGACAACATGATGGGACGAAGTCCACGAACCCATTGTATTTCCCCGACATACGCGCAATTCTCTGTGCGCGCTTTGGAAATGTGATAGAGAAGTTGCGTGTACTCTGTGGCAACTCTGGATAGGTGTTTGCCACGACTACCTTTGGTCCTAAAAGGTGGGCTTAGGGGCAGTTGTGCTCTCGCTAGTGATCACTCACTTCATGCCTGAGTTTGAAGCAATACTCTCAGAAAAGTGAAGAGGGGGGGTATCAGAGGAATTGGTCGAGATAGGTTGCGAAATCAGTAAGAGGGACTCGAGACGTGTAACAGACTCCGATATCTTCAGTAAGAGATGTAGCAAAGCCTGGAATAAACGTAAAGGTCAACAATCGCATCGAAACAAAAAGGCCTCAAGCATCAACCTTCTCATCACGAAGTTTCGCCCGCGTATCCAACTTGGCCTGAATAACATCTTGAATATTCTGTAGACTTTGACGAGAACCCTACTAACATATGTGTGTGCCCTGAAACGCTTTGGACGCCTACACGCACCTGTATTTGTTCTCTTAGGGTATTTAGGGGGGCTTTAAGCTTCTCTAGCCTGACTCCTTGCCCCCGAAGATCCGTACTCAAGCTGATGAAGTCTTCGTAATCGTCATTGATCAGAAGTACTAACTCCTCCTTCAAAGACGAAAGGTATTCTCGGAGCTCCGTTCGAAGCTCTGGGAGGGAAGTGTGCGAGCGAGACAAGAGGAAGCTCTCTACACTAAACGTCCCTGCCTCCAGAAACTCGTTGTCGTGTGATAATGGAACATATATTGGTAGGTCAGGCTGCGCCAGCAGGTGCTCACGGCCAGATGAACCAAGATGCGCCCCCGAGGACTCGCGTACTGCAAGCTCCTCCGCTAGTCGCTCGAGTTCATATAGATCTGGGCGACCGTCGTGAAGACTGTGCGAAGTTTGTGCAGCCATAAACCTTGCACTGCTTGCTGGTTGCTTGCGGCTTCACCGAGTTGTACTCCTCGCGGTGTTATTTGGCAAAGCCTTCGGTTTATAACATGTACAAATAATGGGTATGAAACGTCAGCAAATACTAGTATTTATTGAGACTGGTGTGGTGCTGGTAAGACCTTATCCCCTGACAGCAGTATTACGAGTACGTGGCAATTGCCGGTGCAAGGCAAGCAGCCCAGCCTTACGGGCCTAAACTACTGCGCTCCGGAGACTAGTCCGATGCGCCCTCGTCGATCTGCTGACTGCACGATGCGGCAATCCCTTGCCGTAGGTTGGTAATACACAAAGCCATAAGACAACGCTTTTACGGGAATCACCGCTTTTCCACAACGTCCCCAATTGAGAAAATCTCCAAGTTTCACATCTTCCGAGGTCTGTACGCGTGTTTCTTGTATAATATAAAGAAGACGAAAACTGCTGATGTCATTGAGGGAACAATGACGACGGAGGTTGTCAAGGAACATGACGAGGAGGATGCGTCTGCCGGCACTCATGTGCTTGATGTTTGTAGACGGAGCGAGTAATTCACCGACTGGTGATCGTGGCTTAACGTTTTGACCGGGGAAACGTTATTCCACAGGACGGGCGATGGTCGAAGTCTCTGTTTCTGAAGGCGTGGGGGAGCGAAGATGCTGAACATCGTAGCTACTGATTCTCGCTTGAGAGATGCAAAGTAGATTGTAATTGGCGATTGGATAAGGTTATGTTCACATGTGAGTATAGTTCGGTGTGATGTGATGTGGAAACAATAACATGAGTCACTTAAGACTTCTCCTCCAACTCGCTCAAAAATGCGAGCCACGTCTTCTTGTCAATAACGCCTTCATCTGAAATTACCATGTGTCATCAGACAGGCAATGCTCGAGACAAGAAGACTTACAGTTGCCATCGGTGTCAGTAACAACGACATAACGAGCACCTAGTTTGACAAAGAATTGATGGAGGAGCTCCAGAGGAGAATTGGATTGGATTGTCAACGGTGCCTGGATATTCACAGTCAATCATCAATGACGAGTCACAGATGATGAGCTGACGAACTTCATCCATATATACACTAAAATCGAATGGATCATCGTCAGTATGAGGACCGTTCTCGACCCAGGAAGAAAAAGAGGCAGTCAGGTCGTGCTCCCTGTTCGGATCGGTTGACTGGAAGTGCACTTCTTCGTCAGCCTCCTCCGCAATGATGGCTATCAGATATGAACAAGGACAGCAATCCACGAGTTAGCAGGGGCAGAGAACACACAACTGAAAAAAACACTAACTAAGGGCGTGCTCAAGCTCGCTTGTGCCTATGTAGCCTACCATGCGCATCCCGTCTCTGTCTCCGTTCGGACGCAAGATGGGAAAACCGCTGTCATCTTGACCAGTGTTGACGAGTGCTTGCAACTGGTCCCGAAGACTTTCGACGGTATTGGGATTGTCAAGTCGAATAACGTCGACGTCTCGGTCCGTCTGCGCGCTGATGCTCAGGCGCATTTTAGGGCGAAGTGCACTTGATACATACCACATCGTTGATCGAGAAACTAGCCCATAGGTATTCGTGCCTGGAATCCAGATATGGAAGTTGGGACAATCTATGGTGGAACGTTAGGCATGTAGTGAAGATAAGATCAAGCATCTCACTCAATAACAAGGTCATAGATTCCCTTCGGTTCCAGTGCGTCTGCGACGGTCTTGGCAACGAGTACCGACAACATGACTGGGACAGCATAAGTCAGGGTATCTGTGAGCTCGAACATGATGACAGCCAAAGAAACCGTGGTCCGCTGAAGATATTTACTATTAGCCATTACGCCAACAGAGATATTGACCATGCCAGACCGTAACACCAGATAAGGCCGCTGCAGCGCCAACCATGGCGTAAAGACCAGGAACGACGCAGTCCATATCACCTTTGCAGACGGCAAAGACGGCACTCTCTGGATAACGCCACTGCAGATGTTGCACAGCAATGCCAACAACACGTCCAGCACAGGCGCCAACGCCTAGGGTGGGGATGAAGATGCCTGCAGGCAGCTTGATTCCAAAGGTAATGATCGTCAGTGCCCCTTTCACGACCATGGCAACAAGAATCGCCCGGACAACTGGCCAAACGTGTTCGAAGCTTCCTGGGTCCAGGACACATAGGCCCTTGTGGCTATTGGCGCTACCCGTCCGGCACTCCGAGAAAAGGTTGTAGACAAGTTCGGTGCCTCCCATGCGAGCGTATGGGTTTAAGAAACAGAATATTGCGGTTACGAGCGTGACCTAGGCCAGTCAGAGACAATCATGCTCAATGTAAACCTAACTTACCAGAACAACTTCTAGCACTGGATGAGATTTTAACCGCGTGCCGCTACGGACATCACGGCTCCAGCGATAATTCAATTTGGAGAAGTAGGCTCCATATATTCCCTTTTTTTTTTTAAAAAAAATCAGCAGAAATTTACAGCGTGAATGGTGTGAGCTTACGCCGATAGCGCCAAGGAGAACGAAAAATATCAGCTCGTAAGCGTGCCAGTCCTGCAGACGACTTAGTATTGTGCGCGTAAGCGGGCTTGCAAAGGACTACCTTGTCGTACGTTACTTGGAAAAGCACAAGTTTACCCGTCCCGAATGGATCGAGGAACTTCAAGGTGATGGCAGCAATCATCGCGCAGAAGAAACTGAGAGAGCATGACTTTAGGCACGTTCTCCAGTATATATCAAAAAGTTTACCTTCTCCACATAACCTGGGGCGAACAAAATCGATTAGACCAATCAACACGATGAATGATATAGCAAACCTTGGGAGGGAAGTAATAAGAGACCTCCTCCAAGCTGAATAACGTCCCGCCAATTGGCGCTCCAAATGCAACAGCGACACCAGCTGCGCAGGCCGCGCTAAGGATTTCACGTCTCTTGGCTATTTAATATAATCAGTCACGCAAACCGATGATTGCTTAACGAAGACACTAACCTTCGTTGTTTTCATATTTGCTATTGTACCGACTTACAATATTTCCAATGCAGCTCGCGATATGTACAAATGGACCCTCCTTGCCTGCTCATGGGGGCAATCAGGGGACGGTAGGAATTACTCGGATCATGAGACTGACCGAGAGATAAACCGGATCCGACAGAGAGTGCCAAACCGAAAGATTTCGTAAAGAGTGTGCGGGCGCCAAGATAGCCATGAATGACGAAGCCTAGTTGTGGGCCGCTCAATCAAAACCTAACCGGGAGTTTGGAGCAAGTACCTGACAGGATAGTTTTAATCTCTGGTATACCACTTCCTGCCGCCTGCCGCCCGCAAGTTAGTTCATCCTCATCAGAATTAGCGTACATACGTACATAATACATCTCTTTCCTCTTGGGCTGAGAAGCGGTATGCTTGCCGTTGTTGCTAACGAACTGGGGTGATAAGACTCCGGATTCTTTACGTGTGATGAACGATGTCGATGCCGTCAAGTATATTGTGAGAAGCGACGAGATCGTCGCCCAAAGGATCTGACATTCGTGTGAGTGAGGAACATGAAATATTCATGCAGCCCAAAAACAACATACCGCGATGAAAGTATAGCTGATATATTCCACGTAGTCATTCTCGAAAGCAGAGGGCCTAAGATGGGTCCATGACCTGAGAGTAACCGACCAGTGTCGCCATTCAGGGCAACTAGGTTCACTGGATTGCAACAGATCATCGATCTTGGGGCAGCAAAATTGCATAGCCTTCCACCATCCAGTGGTACAGTAACCGTATTTTGCATCGAAGAACCATTGCTCGGAGCGTACAACAAGAAAGGCGACAACAGCAGTTAGGAAGCCAACGATGGTGACTATTAGCCATCCGAGACTCTTGTCGAATGCCAGACGGACACGGGAACGGATCGATTTTCCACGCCTCAGGCGTGAAAATCGGACCGAATCCTTGATGGCATCGTGTAACCAGTCAATTGAAGAGAAGGAAGAGTACCACACGCGGTAACCATTTATTCGAACGTTGATATCGGTGGCTGCGTTGAGAGACTTAGAATGTACTAGGGGTGCGTCATAGGCTGATATAGGTCGCTGAGAGATGCGGCGATTAATCGTGCTCCGTAAGGACGTTGGTGAGAGCGAAACCGGGGTATTAGGATCTGAAAATGCTCCGCGCCGGATGGTAAGCTTTGGAAGCGGAGGGAGGCCACGGCGGCTTATGGAGCTGGTAGTACGATGTCCAAGGGGGGGTCTTGCACCCCGAGGTAGTGTTCCGTAGTTGTTGACATTGCGTCGAAGCAAAGATGCTTCGTCGGGTATATCAGCGTCGTCGCGAGTCTCGTAGGGAGGATTAGAATTGGTTGTATTGCTACTCCCAATACGGAGAAGGCGTTGCCGTCTCCAGTTAGTGGAAGAAGGCCCGCTGAGGGGTCCCTTGGGTGGGCCTTCCGTTGAATTGGCGAGAGATTGAGAAGAAGTCGATCGTAATCCGCGCAACGACATCACAGCGGTCTGGGTATGGGGTTAAGAGCCCTGAGTTACTGCGAGAAAAGAGCACTTTTTTTGCCATGCAGTTAGTTTCGCACTGAAAGTACAAAGAAGTTCTCTACCTGAGACACAGGCTGACCTACCGATGCCAAAACAAAGAGGCTATCGAACCACTGATACAAAATTGGGTCGCTAGTGTGAATGGACCGGTGACCAGCACCGAATGGATTGATGCGGTCCTTGAAAGCAGTACTATATTTACTGTCCCAAGGGAAGTAGTGGCTGCCTATCATCCCGTAACCGTACGCCTAAGTTATGTCTAGCGGCAAGCAAGTGTGTGCCTAATCAAGGCAACCAAGCGAAGGTACCGGCTACAAACACACACAAACACCACGCTCACTCTCTAGCCACCACAAAAAATATGGCCAACACAGGTCTTGGTGTCCCCGTAAAGCTATTGCACGAGTCCCTGGGACATATCGTAACCGTAGAGCTCAAGACAGGCCAGCTATATCGCGGAAAACTCGCAGAAGGTGCAGTGTTTTTCAGATCGTGACCTCAACGTCCGATTCCAATTCAATCCGTCTGATCGCTTCATGCTCTTTCAGCCGAGGATAACCTGAACATATCTTTGAAAGATATCACTGTCACTGGACGCGATGGTCGTGTATCACAGCTAGATCAAGTTTATATTAGGGGAAGTATGGTCAGATTCTTTATTGTACCAGACATGCTACAGAATGCTCCGATGTAAGTCTTCATCAACTGGTCAGATCTTACCAGGCTGACGCCCGACAGGTTCAAACGGGTCGGTCCGAACGCTATGCGGGGACGAGGTATTGGTACAGCGCGTGGTCGCGCGACTATTATGCGAGGTTGGTTTCTCCGTCCGGTCTTATAATTAAATATGTGTTCACATATCTCTTTTCTAGCAAACGGTAATGCTATCACCGATATAATGGCACTCTGGTGTACTAACCGATCTTCTGTCAACAGCCCGTCGTGGTCGTGGTGTGCCCGCCGCTCGTGGTATCAGAAGATGAGCGCGTTTGTGTCTCACTGCTCCTTAGCGGTAAAAATTGTTTCTAGCATATTTCACGATGCTTTGTAGCTCACTTGTCCCTGTTGAAATTTCTAATGTACTGTTTTGATGAGAGGTATCACCAGCTATCATGAGAAATCTTCGCCCAAGTACCAACTCGCCCGCCGCGGATTTTACAAGCCTGTCTGTCAGTGATCGGAGTCAGCGCAAGCATCTCAGATCAAATCATATTGAGAGCCTGCCTTCAACCCCCCGAGGAAGATATCTTCAATCTATTTAGCAGCATCACGTTCCAGACCGCACCATTTCCTTTTGACATGTTGATAACATGTAATATAATGCCTCTCATTCGATAAAGACCGCGTCAAACGCAAGGCCTGCGGCAGTACCCGCTCTAAAAATCAGACACTCGTCCCTTAAAGCTCCAGTCTCCGCTATCTTCGTCTACCCATTTACCCACCGGCTCATTCTTCGGACCTCCTTCTTCTCCTGTCCGGGGATTGATATCGCCCTCAAAGTCCGGCTTCAGCGGTCTTCTTGCGTCGGGATGGAATGCCAGCTCGGCCTCGGCGTCTCCGCGGGAAAGCGTGGGTGACGACAGAGGCATTTGGGCCACGCGTTGTAGCTCCTCAAATTCACGCTGCTGTTCGCGTGGAAGCGGCGGTGGAGAAGGCCTGTTCAAACCCGAAGAACCCATGCCCCGCACTCGGGACATTGACTGCAAAATAAGCGGTGATTGGGTCGCGGACGGGCCGAACCGAAGGCACGAGCGGAAGATGATGCGGGGTAGCATGCTGATCTAATATGATGTGTTATGATCTAAAATAATGACTATCTAAGAAGGCAGTTTATCAGCAAGAGTGAAAGACCATCCAAGAAAGTATCAAGGCGGCCTGTTGATTACTGCACACTCACCGGTAGAATGGTCAAATGATCCTTGATTCCGGTAGCCTTAATAAACCTCCGAAGTAAATGTGGAGGCTCTCCTTATTCCGGGTAACGGTGACCAAACGGCTTTGAATGGGATGGTGGTGGTCAAATTGTAAGATGTGTGGAGGTGTGGGTGTCACTGAGGCAGCCGTTTGTTCCCGGGTGAAGTCGATCATGATCGTGGGATTACTTGATTTGGTAACTACACTATCGGGATTGTACATTGCGATATGGAGAACCCAAAATCAACGCCTCCATTCCGTTCCTCCATTCCAGTGTTCCCCCAGGTCGAGTTAACGACATTCTCCCGAGAACAAGACTATTACCGCGGCCGTACGCGCTTTAACGAGGCAATCTGTACATATAGACACCACATTGGCTCCAGAAGGTCGCGGTCGTGGTGCAGTCTCAGAAGGCCCATCTCCCAGCGCACCTTTTCAGGCGTCAGATGGCAGGGGATGATTCACCCAGAGGTAAATATGGTATGTGCCTGTTGGACAAGTCAAAAATAAGATGATCTTGTGAATGATGATCTGTAAGGTCTTGGTCAGAAAGAACGCTTGGTGGATTTAGGACTAAAAATAATGAGGCGTATTATGTGGAAATATTGGTAAAGGAGGATATACACGAGAAGAAACTCCCAAGGGCCAGAGCGGATGACCAAAAATATGGATGCTTGTCAGGAACGGTCACACAGAGTAGAAGAAGGACGAGTTAATCTTTCAGGTGTGTTGCGAGGACTTCCACAGACGACGATTGATGTTCGGATATACGCTTTGTAGGTAACAGCCGGCAAGCGGTGAACGGCACCGAAACTTGAGCAGCGAATCTGAACTCCGCCGGAGGTTAACGGTCACGTGAACGTAATATTTTATGTGCTGAGTAAAATAAATAACGTGGTTGGAGGGGACAGGTGATCGCTGTCAAGAGTCGCTCGTTGTTTATTGGTGAGCCGGGCTGGCTCATCTGTCAAAAGTATCTTCCGCATTTTGACCACGACGTTGACCACCACCTTCACAGCGCATATATTCGCTTTTGAAGCTGTTTTATACGACGGAAGTCAAGCAACGAGACTCAAGTTCAAGTTTGGCTCAACTTGGACAGAACTTTAAGGCCCGTGTTACTGGCCGTCCCTTTCCGACGAGATTTATTTAGTACACTCGAAATACTATCGCTTGCCCCAACTGGTCTAGGATCTTCTTCTCCTCTCAAATCCTCTTCGATCTTGCTTCCACAATCTTCGACTCCAACCCATTTTCTATGCACACTTCACGACCTTATTACCCTTCAAACGGCTACTCAACTAATGTCATAGAAATTGCCGACTCCTCGTACGCCTCTCATCAGGGCCCAAGTAGCTCCGCCATGCTCTCCATGGTACATCAGTCAGAGCCTTGCTCCACCGATCCTGCTTACAAGAAGCGCAAGATCGAGCGCGCTTGCGATGCCTGTCGGCGCAGAAAGACCAAATGCGATGGCCCGCGTATGCCCGACAATATATGCACAAATTGCATACAGAACCGCAAAACCTGCTCATATGTGTTCGTAGGATTCATCACGCCGACTGCTCGTATCCTCTTCGCTGACTTTTTCCTGCGCAGTGAGGCCTCGAAACCCAGAGGACCACCAAAAGCGTGAGTCTACTTGACTCAATTACATGACTAATCGGAGGAATGAACGAACGAATGCCATGCTGCACAGGTACATCACAGGTTTGGAAGACAGGCTGGAGAAAATGGAGGCGCTCTTGAAGCGAGTGAGTGTTCCTTACGTTCTTTTTGCTGTTTGCTGGCAGAGTAGTCCTCGCTGTCATGGTGGGGGCAAGGCTTCTAATCTCCATTCGGTTCGCGAGTGCACCAATAGTCTTGCTTTCCTTGCTTCATGCAAATCAACGCTAGGCGTCATCTTACTTCCATAATCGCGACTGTAGCTGGAATGAAGTCTAATCAATTGTTTGACAGCTCCGTCCCGAATCCGATTTCTCCGAGGAGCTTGGACCACTGGTGGTTCGAGACTCATGGAAGACTGATGCAGACCCTCCGCATCATCCATCGCCCCATGAAAAGTCTTCCTCACCCTCTGCGCCGCCCTCAAGGCTAAGGGGCTCGCCATCTGGATCCTTGCGCTGCAGTGCTCTCCCGCCTGTCGGCGTTTCGAATACGATTAACCCGTCATCATGCGTCAGCACCCGTAGCCGGCGCTCCGCAGGAACACCGCGCACTGATACGGATTTGTCATCAGATGGCTATACTTCGTCAGAGAGCGAGGAGGTCGGCGAGCTCAGTCTGTCGCGCGGCATGAAGCGATTGACAATTCGGGGACTTGAGCCAGCCCAAGACAACTCATCCTTGGTGGATAGTCAAGTCCGCTTCCATGGCAAAAGTAGTTGTTTCAAGCTCATCGAGCCGACTCGGAAGCTGAGAGATGAACATATGCACCGAGTAACGGGAGGAGGCGAACGCAGTCGCTTACTTAGAGACAGCACAAGCCCGGTAAATGCTGCAGCCACAAGGCGCCCGGAGTTTTGGACGACACCTCCGGTAAGTGATGAACGCATCTTAAGCGTTCGGTCCACACTCATCTACTTATCTCCGAAAATTTAACTTTTCTCCCGAGCAGTGGGAACTTGCGTTTGAGGGCTTTCAAGATCGCCTCGAAAGTCTTTGCCTCTCACTCACACAGGAATTTCCACCGCAAGACCTTGCCGATGATTTGATCAAGCTCTATTTCGACCACGTTAACCCCCAGTTCCCTTTGTTTCACCGGCCGACGTTCGAACGGCAGTGGAAAGAGAAATTGCAACATCAAGACCCATGGTTCGGATGCCTTTGTTTGTCTCTATTTGCTGTCGCCAGTCGATGGAGTGAAGACCCCCGCGTCCTCGACGATGGTGAATATGATGTCCCAGAGGCGGAGAGGCCCCCCGATGAGCACAAGTGGCAACGCGCCGGATGGAAGTACTTCAACACAGCAGTTGGTACGGCCTTAACTGACTTCGACGTTTTCGAATCGCTGACCACCTGCAGATGTACATCGCGACTCTCGAAGTCTTTTCCATCCCCCTGGGCTGTTCGAAGTCCAGACCATGTCGGTCTGTGGGATTCCCCTCAATGCGATTCGAAAATATTAATAACCTCTCGTGCTTTATAGTTGCTTGGCATGTTCCTTCGAGGCACAGCGTTCCACCCCGTGGGCTGGCTTTTCATTAGCATTGGTCTCCGCAAAGCTCAAGATGTGGGTGCACATCGGAAGAAGGTATACGGGGATAAACCAAGCGTCGAGGAAGAACTCTGGAAAAGGGCTTTCTGGATGCTTGTGCTATACGACCGAATAGGAAGCGCTGGCCTTGGACGGCCATGCTGCTCAGGCGAGGAAGAGTAAGATCCACGTTTCTTATCGAGCATCTGGAACTGACTTTACCCTCGAAGCTTTGACGTGGACCTTCCATTGGAAGTAGACGATGAGTACTGGGAACCAGAAGACCCAGAGAAGGCGTTTCAACAACCACCAGGCAAACCATCAAAGATTGCCGCCTTCAATTCATATCTCAAATTGACGAAGATTGCGGCATATGCCCTGAGGACCATTGTGCGTTTTCCCATCTGGTAATGAACTCATGTGACTGAGTGCCGACCCTGTGGCACAGTATGCCCTGGATAGGTCAAAGCTTTTAGTGAGCGCCGCGCGTCCGCGGTGGCAGGAAGTTTTGACGCAACTCAATAATGCCATGACCGAATGGGTAGATTCCATCCCACCACATTGTATGTTCACTATCCGCTGTTTTCTGTTCACTATCCAAAACTCTATGGCCCGGCGCTTACACTGGTTTATTTTTAGTGCAATGGACGCCCCACATCGAAGATCCGCTGTTTGCCAACCAGGCGGCGACGTTGTACATCACCTACTATCTCATCCAGATCATCATCTATCGCCCCTTCTTACCACCGTCTCTCCGGTCTGTCTCCAACACGCCCCCACATTCAAACATGCCCGTTCCTTGCATCGCCATATGCGTCAATGCTGGCAAGTGCTGTTCTCGTATCTTGAAGGCTCAAGTCAGTCGTGGGCTTTCCAATATCCCCAGCCTCATCTGCGCGGCACACATGTGTGCCGCCATCCTATTGATGAACTTCTGGGATCTCAAGTGGCAAGAACGTAACCAACTCAAATGTAGTCCTCTTGAAGACGTAAAGTCACCCCTCGCTCTCGCCATGGCTGAGCTCCTCGAGGATGTTTCTGTCTTCATCGAGGCTCTGGATTTGGTGAAGCCCCGTTGGAGGAACGCAGAGATGTACTTGTTAGTCACCACTCCTGCCTATTCACACATAATCTTGCTGATCGCCGTGGTGGTCTCACAGGAAAGACCTGAGCTCATCACTTCCTCATAGCCTCGGTGGTTTCGAGCCCGACACCCGCAAGGATGATCTGTTTTCACGTCAGTACCCTTTGAAGTTTGATCATCGTGCCTACCAGAACGTTGCTCCTCCAGAATATGGAGCACCTCCAGAGTACCGAAATCCGCCCCCAGAGTACCGCTCAGTTCCTCCGCCGATCACCACCTACCCTTACAGCGCTCAAGCCGAACCTTCGGGCCCAAGCCCCCATTTCTTCGAGTTCCCACATACTACCCGATATCCCGTACCAAGTACTCTCCCACTGCCATCTCAACTCCCTCTTTCTGGACACGACCTTGCATGGAGCAGTCAAAGCTCGTTGCCGACCCATTTCCCCTCGGCGTCACAAGCAACTCAGCCCGCCGCGTTATTCTCTATGAATTCCGGGCCCAGCGACCGAAAGTCATCGGTGGGGAGCCTCCATTCTCGACCGATTCCTTCCAACAGAATGCACCCAAATGGAGGGCCCGCACTACATCAGGACACTCCTATTGGGCAGCAACCGTTCATCGCAGCTGGCCGGATGCCGTACAATCCAGCTACCTCCATGCCAATGCACGAGAACATGCGTAGCGGAAGCAGATACCTGCAAGGGGAACCCTCTCCTCACCAAACAAGGTTTGTTTATCGTCATTTTCGAGTTCTGTTCGTTTCTTAAACATCCGCTAGACCTGGGTGGGCGAGCGATTGGGACTATAATCCCGTATACGCGTTCGGTCCTAGCGCTAGCGCAATGTCACCATCAACCACTCAACCTGGTTATCCTACTCGACATGAAGAAGCCGACTATCCACACGGCCAAATTCTTTCTTACTCTGGACACTATTGATTGATCAATACGACTGGACCATGTATACCCCAGCATTTTCTTGGTCCTGTTACGATTCTTTATGACAGATCTCTCCTGTGTCGCATTTTTGGTATCCATATTTTCACTTGTTATATTATTGTAGCTTCTAGTTTACATATTGTTGTCCTAGTCTGCTCTGTTGTCACTTCTGGATCCATTGCGCTTATTGGATTGTTCGAGTGTTCTTTCCTACTTTCAAATGGGGATATCCTCTGGTCCTGTTACATTGCAAGCCGCCAGTGGGCGGAGGCGTGAGGAGATGAAATCGGTGTGCTGGGCCCGAGCTCGCACCACAGCGACATCGAAGTGGCCTAGTCTTCCCTAGACAGACTGAAGAGTCGAAGAAGGCGGTCTTTACCCCTCTTCTTCCGATAGTGGTCCGGGATAAATTCTGCTCCTCGGAATGTTCACGGAACTTGTTGACGTTCACCGTGGGCACTGGAGAGTTTCTACTGTCATAGATGACACCAACCGCATCGAAAAGTGGGTCCACTCCAGGTGCGGAAGGCGGCTGGAGAGTGAAGGCGGTGGAACGGGATGGTCAAGCGGAACTTTAAGAGCATGAGACTATAACGTCGTCAAACGCTGCAATGGGGACAAGGGCAGTCCAATAACCCAAGAGGTGGGACTTGCGCCACTGGCTCAGCGAGCGCCCTTCGCGTTGGGAGGGCACCGTAAAAAAGCGTTGAGACCACCGCATCACTTTCGTGCGTTCAGAAGGCGGGGACACGCTGACGGCGACATAATACGCTGGCACGATTTTGGTCCTTCCAAGGAGGGGTAGATGAGCCCGTAGGCGAGAAAAGTCTCACGATACGTCTCCGAGAATTTGACCTATACCTGCAACTGTAAGAGAAATAAAGGGTATGACGACTTTGAGAAACCTACTGCTGAAACAGGGCAATAGGATGGCGCTAGTCTGTTGAAGCTGTCAGCGTGACAATGGCCTACTCTACAAATCATTCGCAGCGGTCTTTACTCAAGCAGTTGTAGCCGATGTCAAAGATGCAGTTTGTAATGAAGAAGGGTTGAAGAAGGGGGACGAAATAGTGACCGCGGTCATCCATATGATGTCAAATAGGAGCCCGGTCCCCGATACCCGTATCAAATATGAACAGCAACTCTCAGCTGGTGGAGCGCTGTTCCACAAGTCAAACTTTCCTCTATGGCTGTGAGACTAGGGCAGATATGTCGCAAGGTGGTGTTTCCGGACACTTGCGGTCGAGGGGAGGATTAACATCTCACCGCTTTACCCTGGCTTCTATGATCAGGCAAATAATAATACCACACGACGTCGAATGAAACTTGATTAACGACTTATCTAACTGGTTTGGACACAGTGGCCCAGGATAAGCATAACCTGCCTGCAGCTGTGGACTCAAGTCTCAGGGGCGGCATAATATTTTTGATGTCTTTGGGGAAAGAGTTCAAAGAGTAAGAAAGCTTCAGCAGGACCCGGAACTGGACCTGTGGTGGCAAGATTGACATTCGCGGAGCGTAAAATGTGATGCCGTCGATCAGCCGGAGAAGGAAGTGTCCTTCTTGACAAATTGAAAGTATGGCCACCAAGCTATTTGTTGGAAGAAATTCATGTGTTACTGGTGCTCAGGGACCCAAGTCCTCCATAAATGAGCCTGTCGATGAAAGTCAGGTATGCAGATTGCTTTCAAACCTGAAGCACTCCAGAAACCACGCAACAACCAAGCCTGAGACCCCTGGCACATATACTACTGCGCTTTGCGTTCGACGTCAATTCTCCCTCGTAAAATAATCAGAAAGGTGTCTTTTGAGGGGCCTCGAGGCCTTGGTGGTACCTGTGATTCAATTACAAACAGTGGTAGGTCTACAAGTGTCAATGCTAGCTAGCAGTCATTATCGGTACACGATTATGAGAGGTTTTACTGATATGCGAGACGAGGTATGTTGGGGAATGTGCTACGACAACGCACATTTGGGAGGAAAAGAGCGAAAGAATTGATGGAACAACAGCCTTGCACGCTAAAAGGTGCTTAAGCTCGAACAGACCCGGCGGCTTCAGCATCGCGCCAGAAACCCTCGCTATCCTCCCACTGCGAGAGAATAGAGCGAGGAGCCCTTTCCCCCGCTATAATCAATCCTTGCTGCATGATAGTTGGGTGACCTTTGAACGTGCGTGGAAACGAAAGTTGTATCTCCTCGCTCCATTTCCGAATTTCCTCCAGATGGGTGACCCCTGCACCCGCAACCTCAAGGACGAGTACCCTCAACCTCCCCTTCTCCATTACTGGACGCAGCATTTCCTTGATGGCATCCAGGCCCCCAAGCAGCACTTGCTTATACACCACGGCCAAGTGGGTGAGATCACGGAGCTCGGCAAGCCGCGCAAGACTGTCGTATGTGGTTGCGGGCGTAAGCTGTATCCTCAGATGGGTGACTGCAGGCGATATGATAGACATATCGAGGCCATCTCGGCATGCGAGGGTGAGGAGATGCTGCTCTTTTGGAGCGATAGGGAGCTTTATTGTACTCTTCGAGTTGTCCTGGGGAAGTGGCACATCCTTGACGCAGTGGACATACGAGGGAACAGAAAAGCCACAGGCCAGACTCATCACCCCCGTACATCTGGACAGCACTGTCTCGATACTCGACATAGGGCCGAGCGCAGTGATGCATAATTTCTTCACCGCTTCTTTAGTAAAGGTATCTGGTTTGCTGTCAAGGGTAGATATGAAGGACGCGAGAGCTCGGGACGACTGAAGATGGACGGTATGGTAGAGAGCTGCCTCCACGTGCGTGTGCACCCAGGAAGAGACGAGAGACAGGGAAAGCGCCGTAGGGTGGTGCTGTGCGGCGAAGGAGAATACTGAGAGTATCAGCTCAGACGGTAAAGCGGCAAATGGCGAGGACATCGTTGGTAATTGGGTTCAAGTTGGTTAATCGCGAACCCAACCGCTCTGGTTTTATACAACCTATACTTAAGGTACGTACGGGAGATGACAGACATGGTCGCGCTTCTCGTTGGGAACGGGGTTGCTCCACCACGCTTGAGGATAAGGATGATTGATCGATAGCCTTTCGAAAGAGGAGAGGACCCGTTGAAATCGAGAGTGTTTTCCCAAAAGGGACTGGTGGATTCGAAACTGCAACTTTTACTATCCGCGCATTTTTATCACCCTGAGGCGCCGATGCGCATATGGCTGTGGAACCATGGAGTGTATCAAACGCGGGAAGCGGTCGTTGGCCTCTTGCTTGCATCACCGACGAGCTATTTTCGCACCAATCAAATCACATGACTTCATCTTATGGAAAGAAGTGATGTCATCACCCTTCTTTTCCCTCTCCCAGTTGAGTAACCGCATCGAAGCAGGGCTGCTGCAGGCTCCAATTCAGCGAGAAATGGACGGCCCCATGCTCTATCTTACGTTTCACCGTGTTGGAAGAACAAAGGCTGTCCCTCAATTCAAGCCTCAGCCAGCAGGCGCAAAGCAGAAATAGCCAAAGCCTGTGACGTTTGGTGGTATGATGAGAATGTTCAGACCTTGGTCAACGGAGCGCCAGTGGTCTTATCGATACGGTGATATCGGTGAGCAGTGGAGCCGTAGTTGTCGGTCAACAGCGAATGCGCACTGCGCAGTTTGCAGACAAGCAACCTCAGACACCCTCTCTCAATCGATGGCGCATATCTAGCGCATAAGTCTGGTAGGAGAAGGGTGCGATATATTTTACAGACATAATTCTATATATTCCGAGCAGATGCTGAGGCAAGTCACATCTTCATGTGCACTTCATTCATGCTTCGAATGGGGGACAAATGTCCTTCGGCTTGTTCGGCCTTAGCGCGCTCCCACAGTCGCCACGGCAAGGGATTGATTCACTTCTAACAAGCATGAGAGACCATCATCTTCCAATGACTTTGTCGAAGCTATCGCCTAAGTCCAATTTCAGTGCGTGTCTTACTTGAGGGAAACCTCGAATGGCACTTCGGCCACTTGTATTGTAAGGCGGCAAAATCGTGCTGTTGATGTCATAACAAGATGCTGAAGTGCTCGGCTATTGCGGAGAGTTATGGACATGTCACCTGCAACATGGCTCGGCAAGCTCCCATTGGTATAACCTTGGCTACGTTTTAGACACGTATTGCTGACCTGGCACAAGCCAACTTCAATAAAGGCAACAAGCGTAGATTTTTTGTCCACCTGGTGCTCGCACACCATCCTCGAAGTTTGTTGTCTCGGACTCATGTCCTTCGTAAATCACTGCCCTCCCTGGAAATCGCCAGAGAGCCAAGTAAAGGACACTAACCTCCTTGGTCCCGAGCCATATGACGTAAACTTCATCTACCCAATCCCAACTCATCTCTCCACCTCGAGGATCAAACTCGTGCCATACGTACCACGACTTCATACAGATGCGTTTCTGGAGGGGATGAAGGGATACGAGTCTCTATATCAGCATCTGCCTGCGGCGATGGAAACTCGTCGCGATTGGCTTGTTTACGTGGAAACATTTTGTCGGGCAAATGCTGGGCATCTGTTATTCACCATCATTGACACTTTCCGCCAGAATGCAGATCCCCAGATAGACGGTAGGCTCGCTGGTGTCATTGGGCTGATGAGCACCAGCCCAGGACTGCTCACCACAGCCATAGGACCCTGCATCGTCCTGCCCGCATTCCAGAGGACGTATGTCGCCTCACATGCAGTCGGTCTAGTCATGCGTTATGCATTGGACTTACCCACAGCGTCACCGCCTGGGATGGGAATGCGACGGATAGGATGGTCTGCAGGACCAGACAACAAGGCATCGTTAAAGCTAGCGGAGAGGCTGGCTTTCAAGTATGAGGGACTACTAAGGTGGACGTATCCTATGCCGGGGGTGGAGGATTATCCGAAGGCTGGAAAACGTCCGCGAGAGGGAGATCCCTTGTACGAACAACTTGGAAGGGACACGGTAGTGTACGGAATGTGCTGGGATGACTGGGAAGCACGTGGGAGGGAGCTGGTGAACGGTGCTTTAGCGAGAGTCTAGGAGCAAAAAGAGGAAGGCGCATAAATATACGATTATGGGTCACGATGGCCTCGAACGAAATGATTCTATTGATTCTGCCAATGCTTCATCAACCTGTGTGCGCTTCGACGTCAATGGGCTTGACCGAATTCTGCTCGCGGACTCAGCGATGGCTTGTTGACGAGTTAAGGTTGCCTGTGCGAAGAAAGCAGCAATGGTCTACAGAATACATAGGTTGGCACATCCCTACTGCGAAAAGGGCGAATTATCTTACCAAAACAGTTGCCCCCACTATCATCCTCTCTTTCCAGCGCTCGTCACCTGCAGCATCGTCGAAGTAAGGACGTCTCGATGCCCTGGCTCTAAACCGCGCAGGGTCCATGTGCCGTTCTTGACTGGCCAGTGACTCTCCCGTTATGCTGCTCTTTCCGCGCATCAAATCATACGCCTTGGATATCGACTGGAATCGGGCCTGAGCGACCTCAGGGGGGGAGTGTCGAGCAATAGGGGAGTCAGGGTGGTAAATTCGCACCAGGTCATAATCTGACATGCGCAACATCAGTGGTCATGGACAGGAGCATGCGCTCACAATACTAACATCTTTCTTTTATCTGTTGTTGTGTGGCAGATCTGGGGAGATGGAAGATGTGGTGTGGTTGCGGATTTGGTTGAGTTGGATATGGAAACGGATTGGAGCTCCCGGACGCATGCCTGCGGGTGCATCGAGGGCTCTGAAGTAAGGAATCCCGAGTCAGGTAAATTCCCCGCTGAAGCAGCAAGTTCATAGGTGACTACTAGTTATATGCTCGAGTCAGCGACACCACAGTCGGGAAGTTTGTGTTCAGTGTCGAACGACATGGACTCGGAAAGGTTCGACATTCCGTTCTTCTCATCGGAGTCGGTGGTGGCAGTGCAAGAGGATTAATGCTCGTGCTTTTTTCACGTGTTCTTCCCTTTGCTCATTCACTTTGACGCACACGCTCCTGAGGGGCAATGTCGTGCAAGACAAGAAAATAGGGTACAGCCCCTTGCAAGAACGAAGCCCTAGTTAGGTAGAAACATAACTCAGTAGGAGGCTACGGCAAGATGTTTGATATCATTGGCCCAGCGAACTTGAATAACTAGTATAGTCCGATCCTGTCACAAGACATCCCCTAGCCGCACAATCAATACTCCTGCGTTTTCGGGATCCAAAATCACGTCAAATCCGCGCCTAAGAGGTACTCCGTCAAGTAACCGGGACAGAAGTAAGGTATGCTTACTGCAGTAGATCTTCTTTCACGGCAGGTTTCAGTACGGAGACGCCTCCGTCGGAGTGTTTACCTTGCCCTGATAAGATATTAAGAGGTGGGTGACAGCGTAGAAAACGAGGACTTACCAACTATCAGACGAAGTTTCTTTTTACCTTGCCTTTCTGCGTCATAGATAGCTATCTGAGCGTACTTGATGGCCTCAGCCACTCGAAGGTTATGAAGGTCAACCGAGCCAGCCGGAATTTTCTAAGGTCAATTAACCCAAGCTGTTTACATTACAGAATCACGGAGTCAGCACAAACCCCTGGTCGATTGTTTTCTGGAGGGTAAAGAGCTCAGGGATATCAAGCAAGGTGTCGGTATTTTGAAGTTCGCACCAAAATATATCCACGCGCTGGCTTCAGCATTGAGGCGTTCAATGGTCTCCACCTGCTTCGCAATGGCCTTCTCATACCGATCAACGAGATAGAACTCCCCCCGCTCCTCTGCCTTGCGTTTCCTTGCCATTTGCTTGTCTCTCAGATTTTGAATACGCCTAGCTGTCGCGCGAGCGGACTGGTAACTCTCATGATCATTGATTGACAAAGGTTCGCCCTTTTGGTGAGAGATTAGAAAGATTTTGAATAGTTCTGAACTGTTCGACGCACCAAATGGACGGGTGTAGATACTGTGTGTCTGGGTTCTGAAGAGGCCCTTTTGGCGTATATCGTCTGCGAAGGCGCAGGTGGAAATACATTCTCATCGTTGGCAGCTCGGCTTGGTCCAGCCTTGCGATAGGAATGTTTCGAATCATGTGGTGAAGATTTTGGCTGAGCTCTTCCTCGTTTTGGAGGAGGCGGGGGAGTGGAGTAGGTGTGGTAACGTTGAGAGCTGTCGAACAAAGGTCGACGTTCTGAATGGGTTTGGGCAGTACGTGAGTATGGACGGGGAAGGTCGCCCGAGGGATCATCTCGATGGCCGGAGAATAATGAAACAACTGCATCAATCAGCTTCTTCACCGCCCAAAGTGCCCCACCGATCAGGACGCCCGAAATCGCGACACTAGCCAGAAAAACCATGCGATGAGTATCACCTGGTGTGTAGAGGGCGCGAGATCATATGCGCAGGCTCCTACGTGCTCTGCACTATATAAAAGACCCTTTCTTCCATGCACTGAAAAAAGACTTAGGAGTTCCCAATGAGCCAGCGAAGATAACGGGTGATCCTGGGACTTTGATTGAGCCAACCAATCGAACCAAGGGTGAGGCATTTTCCGTCAGTTGCCAACTCCATCTGGAAAATAATGAAGCTTCCATCAGTGGGTCAGACGACCGGGCACCGGAACGTCGACGCTTCGTTGAGCAAAGAAGAATTTTGTTCTTTCGCAATGAGGAGAAGAAGGTACTCAGCTGCGACAATACGTGTCACGGTACCTGCAGGTATAGGATTTCAACGCAGCGATCGTGGGCCGAGATACATTGTTATGTGATCCACATGTTCTAAACGCTATAATGACCGCGGAGGGCCGTCGTTGCTGAGATGCCGTCGCCAGCGACAGCCGTCGGGCGCTCGATTGGACGCTGCCATCAGCGAAGCCTGACAATAAGCACGCCTGCGTTACGCGGGTCTACCTCTGTGGGTAGATTGTGCCTATAAAAAACGTAAGGCACTGCGTGTGAAAGGAGATTCACTAAAATTGAAATGGTGCCTACCTCTTCATGAGATCCTCCAAAGCTGGTTTGATCTTAGCGACGTGCCCTTCCGAGTGCAATCCTTTCCCTAATATAGAATGGAACCGCTGAGCGATATTCTACCAACGAGGCGGTGTAACATACCGACGATGAAGTGGATTTCCGGGTCACCCCGCTGGCGAGCGTCTTGAATGGACTTGTCAGAGTAGGAGATGGCCTCTTTGACGTACAGGCCGTGGAGGTCGATCTCACCAGGCTTGCTGTCCTGCTCGGCAATGGTATCAGACGTAGGGAAGCGTTCCCCGGTCACTAAATAATACGCACCAGGTTGTTCTCTGCATCCGATAATAGGTCAAATCTTATAAAAAGAAATTGCGGAAATGAAACGTGACTCTACCTCTGAATATCCATGCACTGGCTTCGGCGTTCAGACTTTCCATCGCCCTTTCATGTTGTTTACCCTTCTCTGAGAGCTCCTTGGCCCGTGCTCCATCACGGCGTTCATAGGCCTCGTGACTTTGTTGGAAGCACTGGGCCATCATATCACCTTCTTCGTTAGCCTTGGCACGGAGGGACATGTAGTGTTCATTGTGTTGATTGAATTGATTCTGGTCCTGAGGAACAGGTCACTTCCCAAGGAATGGAGATAGACTTAGAGGGAAAGTTACCTGATATCGTTTACGGTCATGTTCAGGCTGTGGCGACTGGGGTTTGTCGGGTGGAATAACATGAGACTCAAATGCTGGTTTCGGACGTGGCTGCTCATAAGTCTGCGTAATTATGAAATATTGTCAAGTTAGGCGTCTGAATCCAAGATAGCGAGCCCTGAGTTGCACCTTTCGGTGATGTTCTAGCGTACCGGTAGCTGGCGGGCGCTGTTCCTGTGGAGTGGGCCACTGGGCGGACGGCGGATAGGCCTGCTGTTGGGGTGGCCTCTGTGAAGGAGGTTTTTGACCCGGAGGGTATTGCTGCGATTGTGAAGGCTCCTCTTGAGTGGTTGAACCACCACAGAGGACCTTCACCAATGCGAGAAGGATGTCCATTAAACCACTCATACTGGCAGAAATGAGCTCTGAAAGAGTGATTGGTGAAGACAGCAAAAAGCCCTCAGGCTGTCAGTTTAGGAAGATAAATCGGATCGAGAACACGAGGCGTGGTCTTGGGATTTCCCCATCATCACCTCAAGCCAAGCTAAGTCCGGACGTGATGTATGCGATGACTTTTATTGTCCTCAGCTTGAATCGAGAGTAGCATAGGATGATCAGAAGATTGACAACGTGGATGTGCTTCAATCACATCCCACACGTGTTGGATAAAGACTAATCAACGATGAATTTACATGCAGGCTACATTTGCCAAGGTTCTATGGAAAGCAGCCCCACGACAATTGTTCGCAAAGACATGCCCAAGACCACAACTACACTCCACCACCCTAGATCTCTAATCCCACAAGGATGTACGCCGGATTAACCTGGAAGGGAGGTTTAGCAACAACACTGCCTCCAACGTACATGAGTGAGTGTAAAAGTTCATTGAGTGCCTTGAACGACTTGTCGAGAACGATCACAAGCGCAGAGCATTGCAGCTGCTCATCGGCGAGGTCAAGGAGGGCGACGATACTAGTATGTCCGCTTTAGGTGTTTATGATATTGTTTGATAGGAGAAATTTACCTTTCGCGAAGGCTAACCGCGGGTGCGTTCTTTCCGTCGACGTAAAGCGTCTTCGGCTTGCCAGGCAACTCGAGGACAACGCCGTCGAAAGAGGCACCCATGTTCGGTGAAGAAACAACGACACTCTTAGCAAAAGGTAAAACGCTCAATCCGTTACGAGGAAAGATGTTCAAGAGAAGATCTAGAGCATCCTTCGAATGCTTGGTAGTTATACCAGAGGCACCACTCCCATCGCCACCGTCAGGTGTCAAGGGAGGGGTTGCAAGATCATAGGGCGACTCGGATCTCCCAGGGATGTATCTTGGCGCAACCGTTGCAGGGAAGCGGGCGGTAGTAGAGGGGCTATTGATCGGGCTTATTTTCTCAGGGGGCGAAGGCGAAAATGATGAATCTGGAGATGAGGAGATGATAGGCGCCAGACTGCCTGTCACACAGTCTGACGACCCTCTGTCAGGAGGGCATTTCGCATTAGGGATGTCAAAACCGCCACTAAACAAAGATCAGTCAAGAGGCCGATTATATGATGAGATTACCTACTCCGGGTCCGCCAGAGAACGTAGTAGAGTAATAGTACATGTCGTCAGTGCCCTGCATGTGGCACACGGCAAGTACACTAGGAGTGTTGTCGGAAGTGAAAGCCCCATCTCCAACGGCTTGACGGCCGTTGCTAAAAATCAGGTCCAGTCAGTGGGAAGTATACTAGACTGGAACGGATGGTACCAACGTGGGGCAAAGACTAAATTGCTGTTTCATAAAATTCGACATAGTTGAATTCGACATGTTCTGCCAACTTGACTGTGAAATGTGGGTGTGTGAAGGCCGTTGAAAGGTGCTAAACAGGCCAGGATATAAGTCTTTTGGAAGGCCACACGAGCGTACTGAATCCACCTTTGACTTGACTGCTGCAAATGCTTGACGGTTTCGGAGCAAGGCTGCCTTGCGACCACCACCTTGTATTTATCATCCGGTCATCACTTTTAGATAAGGCCCCCGGACACCGCCCCTTCACCCATTCTCCCGGTAAAAATACAATGACCACAAAGCTCTGAGCTCATTCTTCTCGTCTGGAAGCCTAGCTAATCCACTATTTCTCTATGTGTAGCGCTGCTGGCCTTTGTCAGTAGAATTCGTGGTGGATCCCTGTAATTCTTTTTATCAAATTGAGGAAACGTGTGACAACAGGTGTCAGCGGTCCGAGCGGAGGTTTAGGGCAGGTCGCGGCCAGTTGGAGCTCGCTAGGAAAGTGCTTGATATCGAGAAGGAGAGACACCGACAGCGAGCTCGACATCGCCAACCTCAAGACGTGAGTGTCTCTTCGCTGTCTGTGGGATCGATTGCAACACTGGAGGCTATATCGCGACTTCTAAAACGACTGGACCACTCTCAGCAGCTCTTTTCGATGGATGTCTTCTGACTGCGTCGGATGTAGCCTGTGATGTTGCAATCTTCCATGGATATCACTGCTAGCTTGTTACGAGCTACGGGGTTACTGATCGCTTGCCTATAGTACCTTCCGGCACAAAAACTATGGCTGACGCTGCACGAGGACGTGGTGGATTCGGACGTGGACGTGGGGAGCGCGGTAGGGGCCGTCGTGGACCCCGCCGTGGAGGCCGCAAGGACGATGAAAAAGAATGGTTCGCGAACCCTTACATCGCATTCCTGAACGACTCTTTGATCGGTTTGCTATAGGGTCCCCGTCACAAAACTCGGACGTCTCGTGAAGGATGGCAAAATCAAATCTATGGAAGAGATCTACCTCTTCTCACTTCCCGTCAAGGAGTACCAGATCGTCGACTTCTTCCTGCCCAAGCTTAAGGATGAGGTCATGAAAATTATGCCCGTGCAGAAGCAGACTCGTGCCGGTCAGCGCACACGCTTCAAGGCGTTCGTCGCTATCGGTGATTTCGACGGACATGTTGGATTGGGTGTCAAGTGCGCGAAGGAAGTCGCTACCGCTATCCGTGGTGCTATCATCCTTGCCAAGCTCTCCGTCATCCCTGTGCGGAGAGGCTACTGGGGTGCTGCTCTCGGTGAACCGCACACTGTGCCATCGAAGGTTAGCGGCAAGGTTGGTTCCGTCATGTGCAGGCTGATCCCTGCACCTCGTGGGACTGGTATCGTTGCTGCCCCCGCCTCGAAGCGTCTGCTCCAGCTGGCTGGTGTAGAAGATTGCTACACTCAGTCGAAGGGTTCGACCGCTACGATGGGTAACTTCTTGAAGGCGACATTTGCTGCTGTATGTCTTTCTCTTCTCCCTCCCGTAGGCAATGCTTACACCTGTTCGCTTAGATCACCAAAACATATTCATTCCTCACTCCTGATCTCTGGCGAGAGATACCCGTCACGAAAGTGCCTTATGACGAGCACAGTGCTCACTTGCAGCTCATGGCGGGCAAGAAGGCATACTAGATGTACGGCTACCACGTTTCTTTTCATGTATTCTCAAACCCATGGGCCTGAATTGATACTTCATCCTGCATGCACACCATCTTGCGCATGTCAAGCGTAAGATGTTCTCGAGACAGGTCCGTGCAGTCAGCGATCGCCTTGTTTGCAACCGAGAATTTCATGGGGCTGTCTTTGAGGTGCCAAGCTCTGTTCAAGCAGCTCCGACGCCGGCGACGTTTCTCAAGTACTCAGTTGCCCCTATCTCGCGCAGTGCCAACTTTGGAAGCGGGCTAGTCTTTTCGAGTATGCCGGCGGCTAGCCTTTGACACCGAAAATTTTCTGTCGATCATGTTCAGCCAAATTGGGAAACACAAGCTCGTCTTGTATGGACGAGGAGAGGGAGCCAACTTCACCAACTGTCAAATTGACAATGAGATCGCAAATTGGGGTGTATTTGTCGGCGGATCAGTGCACAAACTAAAAGGCTGAAAGCTGGGAGGGAGTTTGCTCGATGTTCACTCTTCCCAAACGTTGCCGTTGGGTCAGTGTGCTGAATCGCTGTTGCATTTCAAGTTGCATGCCAGTGGTAAGCTACGTCGCAAGGGAGTGTCCAATGACATCTAGCTGATGGCTTCTTACGGATCGCAAGTAAACTGTTCGCGTAGCTACCTGCCAGCCCGAGCATTGGCTGGGTCTTTATGTGCGTTTTGCATTGTATCAATTACGACTAACTCACCTGGCGTCCATATCGGCGTTGTGCAGCTATCATCCCAGAACACGACTAATATACATTCGCCCATCTATCTACCTTTATAATGTCCCAAGGACGCGTCGAAGCGCGGTCACCCAATAGCAACCGCCGCTCTCGCTCATGCGGAGCAACTACCAGGACGTGCGTCATGAAGGATTTTCCACTTCAGAGACAGACAAGCATACCGCCGCCTGACAAGAGCCAATTGTCCTCAGACGATTCTCATGTACCCTCCTGGGGTCGACGTCCGTCCTCCGACTTCCCAATATCTCCAGTGTCCGCGTATAGGTAAGTTTTTGCGTGACTGCGCTGTTTTTTTGGTACCCATGTTCGTTCGCAGCTGCACCGAATCGTGGTCTGGGAGCTCTAACACGCAAGAGCAGCCCTCCCCGCGAACGCCAGAGTTTGGCCCCCTGCCCGCGACTACTATTGTCCGGCCCTATGAGACACCTATCACAGCATTCCTATCACAATTTTATGATACCAATTCAAGCCCGAATGGTGTGTACTCAAGGCTGTCAGTTGGGGAAGAAGCCGAGAGGCTTGGTTTCTTCGACCACAGGAAAGAAGAGAAGATTAGGCTCATGCAGCAGACTGCGGATCTCGAACTCTCACAAATGCTCGACGTCCGTTCGCCGGTACGAGCTGACGACCATTCCACTATCAGGACTTCGCCAACGAACGTCAAGAACAAAACCGCTCTTCATCCTCCGCTTCCTGATACGCGCAAGGCTCGTCGCTTCGCTCGTAACTTTGTGGGCGAAGGACTGTCACAGCCATCTCCGTCACGCGGTTCGGCTCAAAGACCGGATCTTTCTCGATCATTGGAATCCTCGCAAACCTCTGCTACATCTGAGGAGCACGACATGTCCCTGTCATTGGCCAGTATTTCCGCTCCCTCCTCCACCAGGCCGTTGGCTCTCAAATTCCCCAGCCCTCCTCCGATCAGCCGAACTATAGGCCTGTTGTCCGAAACCGAGACAAAGAAGGTGCAGGAGTTCTTGAGGGACTGGTGTGAGAGGGAAAACAGGCGAGATCGGCCCGACGACTCGTCGCCGCCAATTCGTGACAGTGCGCCTGAAGTACCGGCGGGTTGTAAGGCCAGGGAAAGCGACGAGTTCTCTTGGGAAGCCAAAGATTCCGACAGCGAGCATGCCAATTCCCCCGGCGACACCACTCGCTGCAGTGCTCTCATCCATGAGGTTAGTTTGATGGTGGGCCTGCCTTCGGAGGAAGACCAGCCCCTGCTTGATGACAGTCCTCCCGGGTCCCCAGCGCCGGTGCTTGTAGAGCCAGGGAGCAAAGACCTGCTTGTCCGTTCATCCGGGACGGCGGACAGCCCTTCGGCGTGGAAACCTCCTTTGCCGCCGAAAGCTACTCAAAGCCAGTACCCTTCGCCTCGAAGGCCGAGAAATATACGCCTCCCAGTTTCTGACGTGATCAAACACAGGCCCCGGCCAATAAACGTTCTCTTTAGCCCAGGGGACGACCCGACGCACAGAGGGGTAGACCCGCACGTCGACTATCCTGGCGTTGTTGAGAAGTGCGGAAGCTCTGAGGAGACTCCAATGAGCAGTTCGCGCTTACCTCCAACACTCCCCCGTTCTCCTCAGAAATCATTGTCGGTAAGGCGACAACCCGCCACTACCCCAATCCCGCGCCACAAAAGCGCAGAAGCGATGCGTCCTTCGCTGTCCGCACGCAAGCGCCAGGGGCAAGTGTTCCACCTTGGTGAATCAATCAGCCTACGCCCCAGCAGCAGTGCCGCCGACATGAACGAGGCATTCATTCGCCCTCGTGAACCAGCCCCGGAGCCCATGCCACCTCCAGCAAAGCGCATCTCCGCACTGGACCGGCTAGAATCTAGCCTGGTCAAATTGAAATCACACAGTCCGAGCCATCACCACAAATCGCAATCTGACGCACCGGAGGGCGCAGAGCGGTCCTCTGGAGATCTTGCGAAACTGAGAGAGAAACGCCCATCTCTTCCATCTCTTCTTCGCCCTCAAAAGCAGCGGTCGAGCCAGGATCTCTCGCAGCGTCACGTCGCACGTTCCGCGCGTGGTCGTCATTTCTCAAGCCCCGTTGTTCCGGCGTCGGGATCGACATGGACAATCCCCGAAGACAGCATCGATAGCCCAAGCGGGGCAGCCCCCTTGAATTCCTATCACCGCTGTAAAAAGCTTGCCCCTGTAGGTTCGTTCATGGATATGGACGCTCCTACGAAGAAGCCTCCGCTGCCCCATCGAGCCTCTCTGAGAACCTCGATGAACAAAGAAAAGATGAAGAAGCTCGTCAAGGCTGCTGCGCGAATGAGCCAGGGTGTCGTCGCATGGGGCAAGAACTTGGCAGGATCCATGAAGCCCACAACTACTGGCGGGGAGGCATCAGCACCCCGGAGCACCTAAGGCCGGGCATGTATGATGAGTCGTTAATGTGGGAGTCGTTAATGCGGGTTCGTGTATATGTATTGTATCAAACTAAGCCCGACAAAAGTCGTTCCGATGTATCCCTAGCAATCTTTAGCTTTGTAGCCTCGTGTTTGTTTTGCCTAGTTGATCCTGTAATGTCTGCCCGTGCACCCAACTATGTAGCCTATAATTGACCTTTCTGTGCTCAGTATGTTCCGCCAGTTCCACCGACTCCAGCACGGCTCCCAGACCCACAGCAGCAACGGCAGCAGAGGATATCGCCGATGGCACGGAAGATAGTCACGATGACCTTCAGGACGCCCGCTTCAGCATGAATTTGATGCAAAATGCGAAAGGGGATACGCACAGTGGTCACCGCACCGACGATAGCCATGATCACGCCTGCAACGGCGGATATCACAGTGTTAATGGCGGATCCGATGGCAGAAAATATTGACCCCTGTTCAATTCGTCAGGTGAAAGTTTGCTGCCTCGGAACCATCCTCACTGACCATTCCGATTACCTGACCGTAAGATAGTGCGCGATGTCCGTCGCGAAGGGATTCGAGGGTTTTCAGGAAGAGCTCGGAAGCCAACGCTCCCTTCTTCAACCATGGCTCCGACTTCACGCAGTTTCTTTGCAAATTGCTGCGGTGACATCACACAGAACCTTTAGCCCACTGGGATACGACCGCCCAACAGGTACAAAGTAAGTTAGAGTGTGGGTATGTAGAATACAGAACACAGATACGTTCGGAGAAGTTCAATCAACTCGTGCTTTGTACCTTTTCACCAATAGAGGACACTGGCTTCCCTCTTTGAAATGACCAGACACGTAGGGACGAGTAAGGACGCTATATGCAGATGGTCAGGGTGGGTTGACCAGAGGAAGACGAAAGGTGACTTACACGTTGGCTTTGTATATCTTCTTGCCAGTCTCTTCGAACGTGAAATTGGTTAAGAGAATATACAAAAATGTCTTCATCTCTATCATGGAGAAGCGCATACCAATGCAGGACTAAGTTGGTCTAGTAATCAGCTCACGATGAGCGCAATCTAGAGTTGTATACGCACTCTGGGACCAGCCGAGAACGTCAGGAGATTGGAATAAAGACCTGGAAGCGCCGCGGCGGCTTCGGGAAGATGGTCCCAACGGTCCGGGCTGAGAAACGGGAGATGTTGGTACAGAAAAAACGAAATGCAAGATCACACGTACTCAAACTCCCATGCGTCCTCGCCCCATATTCCTTTATCTAAGTTGAGAGCCTCGACAGGCACGTGGACGAAACTTCCCTTTGGCACTCGGATAGACCTCTGATCCGATACACTCCCGTCACTGAGATGGACAGGGTATGATATGGGTATCTCATCATCTTGGGTAGCAACACGCAAAGACGAATGTACTGGGGGTATAAGGCGCAGGGATTCACGAACAACGTTGTTCAGATAGGGAAGGCTGGACAAGCCGGCATGTAATGACTCGATCTCGTCCGTCGTCAAACGCGATATCGGTGTGGACGCAGCAATGCTGAGCAATTCAGCACGTAGGCGGGTCTGCATCTCGGGATGTTTGGCTAGCAGAAGCAAGGTCCACGTGAGTGCGAGAGAGGTAGTGTCCGAGCCTGCAAACATGAAGGTGTTGATATTGTGGAGGATGTCTTCATCTGAGATGCGCTGATCTGGAGGTAGGTCTGTTGCTACATTTGATTTGACTGGGAAACTTGATTAGCGGGGCCCTTTTGGAAGGCCCGCAGACTCACGCAAAAGACTGAGTAGATCTTTTCCACCGTATCCAGCGCCACTTTTTTCACCCTCCATGATTCTGGATTTTTTCGACTGAACGAGTTTTCCTGCCACTCGCCGTATCACAGCCTGGCATCGTTTAAGAGTCTTGACGCGCCTGTCTGGCTATACAAACCGTCAAAGATTGCCGCGGAATGTTCCTCGCCCACTTACGAAAAGTACATTGAGCAGAGGAAAGTATATCCCGAGCACAGTCCGAAATCCATCGCCCTGTGACACGGCAATCTCAAACATCTCTTTGTAAGCTGAAAATAGCTCGTCCGATTCATTTTGAATGGCATTGAAACGGTAGTCAAACCCTACTGATCCGTCATTTTCGTCCAGCCCACAAAACAAACTAAAACCCACCTGCAAGGCCTATCACGTCAAAGGTAGCTCGACTGATCCAATGACAAACATCGATCTCAAGTCCCTGTTCTTCAAGAGGGTTTGGCTGGGAAGACGCGCCGTCGAGCAGTTCGCACCATTTCTCCTGCAACTCGTTTCCCTTGCGAAATACTAGCGGAACAAGTGCTCTTAAGTTCTGAATGGAGAATGCAGGCGTGGCAACGCGTCGCTGACGCTTATGAACAAAGCCTTCCGCAGCGAGCATGCCACAGCCAATGAGACTTGTGATTAATCTCCGCGACTGCCAGGGTTTCTCGTATATTGTACTGTTCTTGAGTACATGGGATACTGACACAGGATCGAGCGGAAGCAGACGGTCGTCCCACTAGAAGAGCCACTATGTTGAGTACAACTCGAGAGATCATACTTAAACATACGCACAGGACCGAGACCCCTGATGCGTACGTTTCGCCCGTATTTCTCAATGTAAAGAGCATGAGTTTTTGGTGTCCGGAATGGACTGTTATACAGTGAAATTCAGCCCAGAATACGTGATATGCAGTTAACTTACTCAAGTACAGAGGACATATGATTTCCAAACAAGCTTCGTACTGGTGGTCCCGCCAGCTTCCGAAGTGGGTTGAATCTGGGTGCTATGAAGACATGGAATACGGCGAAACCAAGGAGCAGTACAACTGTAGCACATGTGAGGCTCAAAGCAAGAAGTAATAATGAAGGCATATCTGCAAGCACATTAGGGCTCGCAAGTACAACAAGAACGTAGTATGGAATGAGGTTTGGCAACGCCCACACATGCTTGTCTCGTGGTAACTTAACAGAACAATAGATACCGTGACGCGTTACACACGCGTTGGTCACACATAGTCACATCTGATCTGACCTCTACTAGTATGCATCCCAGCACTGGCGGAGAACATCTCTGAATTTAAGATTAAAATACTGAAGCGAAACTAGGTATCATCGGTAGGATAGAAGGAGGTGAAGGGAACTCGTCAAGGTCGATCGCACTGTAGCTCTCAGCCATAGTTGCCAGTGAATCAGCATAACTAGAACTGCCCAGGTCCAGCTTGTCATGGTGGTCACCCGCTACGCATCTTGAAGATGCGGGACATTCATCCCGAAAAACCACTGACCCGATGGCGTCCCCTATGTGCTGCAGGCCCCCGACGCTGAGAGAGAGTAAGACACCCTTATTCATCTGCATACTCCTTGTCTGAACCCTTCTCAGCTCGAAGACCTCTCCTTTGAGGCTCTGGGCTTCAAGCTCCGTGTCTATGCTCCTTAGCGAAGACGATGATGACCTGGTCGATCCTCCGTCCACAGTCATATCCGGCGGTGCGCTTCCTAGAGACTTGCTATCTTCGCAGGTATCCTCCTTGCATGTGACCTGTTCGTCTTCTTCATCTTGGTTCGCGGCATCTTGCGACTCGGACGCAGCAAAGCTTTCAGAGTACATACTGAGCAGAGACTTGGATCTGACCGTTGGAGCAGCTGACAGAACAGAGCCAGAGTCAAGTGATCGTTGTAAAGCGACCCCTAATGTGATCGCAATCTCGCTCCCTGTTTGGCTTTGACCGTCTCCCTCAGGTTCCTCAGGGATTCGCGGTAGGGACGACTTTGGAGATGGCACTGACAGGAGAGTTGGCGTGAAATTCGACCAGGTTGTTTGTGTTCTTATAGTGGGAGATGTCTGTCGAGGGCTATGAGCAAGGGGCAGTTGTTGCTTCTGAGAAAGCGCCGTTCCGGTTTGATGACTCCGCAGCGACAAATTGCGTAGGAGCCAGATGTCCGATAGCCTTCCTCGGTGATCCCTTCTTACGGCGGGTTCGGGGCGACCAAGAGGAGTCAGCGTCTTCTCGTCGAAGGCGAATTTTTCGTTCACAGCTTTGATATACTCGATCGGCATCCTAGATACATCCCCGTGGGCCTTGGATTTTCTCCGTCGGCAGCATCCAAACCTAACTTGTGCGTCACCTTGGGATCTCACCGCTCTTCCTTCCTTTGCTCGTCTTCTCAGCATCTCGCCTCCAATCACCAGGCCAAGTAGTCCCCCTAGGACAACAACAGCGACGATGGCCGCTGCTGTGACATTGCCAGGTATATCGCTAGACTGGATTGCCTGCGGCTGACTATTTGTATAAGTGCTACCCGTTGGTCCAGGAGCAAGCTGTTCCGACATAAAGGGGACCGGATTAGTAGCAAGCGGCGGAGCCGCTTCTGGTCCAGCTGGTACTTGTGCAGCGTCGTCTAGGGTGTGTAGTTTGGCATGTTCCTGTCGCGAAGATGAGGGCTGCGGTAAGGAATGGTGGGAATAGCTGAATATGCGGCGATGGAAGTAGTGAATGTGTTTGTTCGGCGAGGTTGTCTCTGGGGCGATGACTGAACTGCTTGCTGGCGCCATGCTGCGAGTCTTGTGAGAGAACGTTAAGGAAACAGAATGAGAAGCAAAACCTCCGACTTTTCATGATTAAGTTGGTGGCTGACAGTCATTCTTGCCGGCGCGATAACGCTGTCAGCCGCGTCATGCATGCTGGGTAGGGCCTGCGGCTGACGATAATCTCGCTGATAGAAGATCTAAGTCTGAGGCGGGACAGTCCTTGGCGCAAGTGAATATCACCCATCTCACCCATAGCCGGGCCGCAGTGCAGACAGCGTAGTCGACCACTACCGCGGAAATAAGGATATTTCTGTTGAATCTGGAAAGGTCTGATACGCAAAGCAGTCAAGGTTTTATATAGCTGCTATAGCCTCAACCTCCATTTCTATACAGGTTCCTGTATCAACTGCGGCAGTTACATGTCATTGGCCACAAAACGTTGTTGTCTCCAAGTCGATAGCAATGCACATTTTCGAACACCAGGTTCATACATTGGTACTGGAGGATTTCCAGGTCCGGTGATGTTGCGTAGCTCACGCGTTAAACGACGGCTTCGAAACGATCGAAGTGCTTGCTGGTGGTCGGACAGTAAGTGGGAGTGCTCGAAAGGAACTGCAAGTTGGAGGGCGAGGGTGTCCGTGAGGACCATCTTTGACCCCCCCCCCTTCGAGGGCCTTCGACCGAAGCAGAGACAGTGGAAGTGTACAGAGACCAAAAAAGTGATATCAGCCTGAGGAAAACCGAAGCTGGCACCTGAACATTTTGCGAGAGACCCTCCGCTGCCAGTGGCATCTCATTTGGGAGCCCTGAGATGCCCAGCAGAGGATTCCCACGCAATGTCACAGCCACAGACGCGTCGTTAACATTTCAAACTCCGCATCCTAATATGGAAAGTCCCTACCACTCCTCCCAACCACCCTCGCATACGTTCGTCCCCTCGTTCCTGGCCCGTTTCCTCGTTCCAGAACCCGTCTTAAATTTCTTTTGAACATCTCAGTCATAGCAGCATGGCGCAGCGGAAGCGCGCGGGGCTCATAACCCCGAGGTCACTTGATCGAAACAAGTTGCTGCTAAGCATTTCTTTTGCCCCCTGCTGTAAGCATCGGGTAGGAGAGAGGAACCAAATAGTATGTTCCATTTTTGCCGTTGAATTTTTTTTGTGAGATGGGGAATAGATAGGGACTTCCCAGGGGACCACCAAGGTAACATTGAAACCGTATGCAGATTTTTCTGTAAACCATTCAACAGCATCTATAATCAACACTTGCACAAAATCTGCAGCAGCTAGAAAATCGGTATGTAGCGACCAACTCGCATCGTTCGCAAGAGCTGAGGACCCAAATTGATAACAATGATCTGGTGATTCTGTCGTGGCCAAGTATTTATCCCAGGCGATTTCTGATCATGAGCATAACTGACTGCCAAAATCTACTAGTAGGTCACAGTGCCAACAAACCTTTGCAACGAAATCCTCTGCTGGTGACTAGATATCAACAAGCTTTGACAATTGCTCAAACTTCGAACCCGGTGATGCCGTACATACGGCCGATGATATCGTCCCCCTCCTCCCTGGATATTCACGATGGCCGAATTAGACTACGAGCGATGTCAAAAGTGTGTTCCTCAAGGAGCAGTGCTATACGAGCCCGAGAGCAGTGCTGAGCAGTGTCTGCTTGGGATACCTGAACAAACCGCGACATGGCATGGGGACTCGGCCCAGGAAACTCTGGGAGCCCGCAATTGATAAATTCGTGTCGGAGACTTCCAAATCGTAGGTTCTTGGAGGTCTCCCGGCAAACTGTGACCAAATCATTGTCCGACTGCCAGGTACTTAGGTGTCAGTCTAGCAGCGCGGGATTTCGCAACTGTGGGCCTGACTGAATGGATTTCACTTTCAGGTTTATGAGCCTGCCCTCGTTTAGGATACCCACGCAAAGCCTCGAGCACTCGCCAACTGAGACCAAGATGAATCTTGGCCCTTCGCAACTGAAAAAAAAACACGCCAGCGAGATACGACCTGCACGCTCCAAGACTAAAATCGTGCATCCACGGTTTGCGGGATAGTGGGAAGAAGCCCGTTTTACTTATCGTTTTACCGATTCAAGCACTAGTACTACGGCGTTGTTCTGGTTTTAATATATCACAACTGGGCGGTTCGAGAAGGGACACCATTAATATTTCTACCACCTTACACGGCCAGCGAACTCTGAAGAGGAGGGAGGTACGGTGAAGCTGTGGTACTTTAATTGGCAGAAATTTACCCGCCCGGTTGCGCTGCGCCATACTGCCAGTGACATCTCTGAGCAAACAGCTACAACTTGGTTGTGGCGGCTCGCGGCCTCGCGTGCCCCGCGCGCTTCCACTGCGCCATGCCATACATTGTCAATCCATTATCTAGGTCAAAGGCAAATCGCCGAACGCAACGACGTCGCGAATTCGTGTTTCGATCGCTCCTTCAATCGGTCCCCAAAATTTCATGTAGGTGCGGTGGACATTGATGGGAAATCCCCCGAGTTAAAACCAATAAATCGACTCTGAAGGGAGACAGAGGCTGAAAACCCTACGCTGTCAGTGCATCGTGTCCATCAAGCATTTACACCTCCCGCTCAGGCTACATCCGGCTGCTCAGCAAAAAATGGGACGGGACTAGAAAGTTGCAAGAGCGTGCAGAGGGGTAGTTACTCTCCTTGATGATCTTGTTATCGCAATGTTACTAAAGAATCTCAGATTTTTTGCACAGGGAAGCCACGACAGTGCCAGTTGTTCATTGTTCCCAACTGCATATGAGACGGGTATTAAGAAGGTAATTTTACACGAGGACATGACAAAGATGCGGAGGGAAATTGTGAGCGCGTTAAACCAGCATTCCCCTACAATGACAGCAAGTTAGCATTTCGCCAGCGCAAGAAGAAAAGCACACGTACGCGATCCCAGCGGTCTGCAGAGTCCTGGAAAACGCGGGGAGAAACTGAGTAATTGCACACATATGGCAGATGCATCACTCACGAGATAAATCCGCAAAACATGGCCGACGTAGCGAGTGTCGCGATGGTTTTGGCCTGCGAGGGCGCAAGGGCGCTGAGCACACCAATCTGGATACCCAGCGAGCCAAGGTTCGCGAATCCACACAAAGAGTATGACGCGATGGTGAAGGCACGTGGGGAAAGTGGGTTTGAGCTAGCCTGGATAGCTTGAAGTTCTGGATCGGCGAAGCATGCTCAGTGATGACTTCACAATGCTTTACTCTCACATACCGAGATAAGCTGCAAACTCGTTCTCGATAAGCTTTGTGGCGAGAAGCTGAGAGACACGGAGGATCTCGGGGAATGGTACCCCTGGAAAAAGAAATCATCAACCAGCTGGCAAATTCGCTTCAACTGTAACACACCGAGGAAGAAAGCAACAGGGTAGCCAATATATCCCAAGACAAGCTGCAATGTGAGCTGATGGATCCCGAATCCGCGCCCGACCCAAGTTAGGATGCCGTTGATGGTAGCGATGAGGGACAGAATGATTAGCACGTTCGTCCTGCGTAGCGCCGGCGCTAATCAGTATATCGGCAGAATGTTCAGTCAGCGAGAGAACCTACAAGATTTGGCCTGCGACCTTTAAGCCAAAGAGACCACCCTGGGAGAACGCGTGAAGCGCGTTCACAGGAGCATCATTTTCTGCCTCTTCTCCGCGATCGATGACAACACGGCCGCGGGTAACGGGCTCGTCCACTTCAGGGATTCGCATCTTACTGATCGCAATTGAGGCGGGAATACTCATAACGGAAGACGTCACGAGATTTTGGGGAGGGACGCCAAGTGCAACGTATGCACTGAGGACAGCACCAGATATGGTCGAAAAACCTATGCATGCTTTGTTAATGCCCATCATAATGTCGCTTGTCTTCGACACCAACCAGATGTCATGACCAAATGAAGCTCTGACGGTGTCATGATATCGACGTATGGCTTGACCAAACAAGCCGATTCTCCTTGACCAACCCATGGCGACGCAGATGCGACAACGGCTTCGGCACCAGAAACGTTCATGAGCTTGAAGAAGAACCATGCGCTAGCGGATCGTTAGGGCTGATACCTCGCGGACAAATGAAGGGTACTCACAAGCCTTTGATGATCCATTGCATGACTCCAAGCTTCGATGTGTTTCAGTCTTCTGTAAGGTGAGGAAGGAAGGACGAAGACGCACGTAGTAGAACATTTGCACAGTCGCAATGAAAAATATAATGGAAGCAAGCTATGATGCGTCAGGAATGGGTGAAACGCATGCAAGAATGGGACGGACAGTGTTGACGAAGAACCAATGCTTTGCGATCGTCTCGGCATCGAAGAAGAATGCAGCGCCAACATTAGCCTCTGACAAATAATCATATGCAAGATCTGCGATATAGCGGAAGAGCGAGAAGCCAGCACCGGTCTTCAGGACGAAGAGGGCAACGGTCTGCTGGATAAACAGGCCAACAATAACGGTGGGCCTTTAGACTATGAGATACGCATTGACTAGATGATGGTCGTAGCTCGTACCAGCATACAGCAGACCGGTTGGTGGAGCTGAGGTAGAAGCCGCACTGGAAAACAAACAAGCCCAGCACTGAGATCGCTCGGTGGCCATAGTCGGTATCCTAAGACATTGGTCAGTGCTATAGACATATATCTCGAGCACATTCACATACCCCGGTGAGTGGAAAACCGAAAGCAGACCCGAATACGATACCGAGGAGGCAAAGCCAGCCAACAGTAAGTCTAACAGTTCGAGGAAGGCGATACCAAGGCTCTTCTATGAATGGAATCCAGATGGCAGAAACTGGACGTGTGATCACCGAATTTGGGATGAATCGGAATGCAATCGTGCTACATGACATGGAAATCGGGTCACATTCTAAAGCAAAAACTATGACTCCCACTCACATCAAGAAAAACCAAGCAAAGATTGTCTGCACAAGCCTGGAGATCTTGTTTAGCAAATGGGGAAGCAATGCAGTACAACATTTACCATCGACCGCGAGTTGCCTTCAGAACTGTTGCGGAGATCCACCAACCAAGGATCAACGCAGCGAGAGCAATCAGGGTGAAGACCCGAAGTTTCTTGTCGAAAGCCGCCTTGCGGGCCTCCCTCTTCTGCTCATCCTCTTCCAGTACTCGAGCACCGTCAGCATGGTCGTCGACGCGCTGCTTCTCCTTGATATCAGAGGAACTTGACGTAGAAATCTTTCTTTGAGTGAGGCCCCCTTCGAGGTCTTGGGCGGTGGGGAGAGTATCAGCCATGTCGCTGAGGAGCGAAAGGAAGAGGACTGAAAAACGGAACAGTCGTCAAATTCCTGTCATGATGATAGCTGGGGAGGTATTTGAAGCCGGATCCGCTTGAACGGCGACCATGTGGTCCGGATTCTTCAACCAAGAACCGCGTGCTTTTCGGCGCTCTGATCGCTTGAAAAGAATGCCCATGATAAGTCGGTGGAACTGGCTTGGTCCGCTCACAAGCGAAGTCAGTCCACGACAGGTGCAGGTTGTTTTTCTCACTACTCGCACCGGCCCCGCATGTAAAATCGTCTCACTCGAAACCCAAGCTCGGGCCAGAACATTGAAACATATCCGTCAACTGATAACGCCATTACGAAAGGGCGTGCGGAGAGTGTCGAAGATCTATTCACAGCCATGCGGATAAATCAAACCGCCAGCTACAACGGTGCGCTGCTCTGGCTGGGCCTCTTAACATCTCTTGTGGGCGTTGACATGACACTTCGGTGCACAGCACACATGTTCAATGGAGAAACCATTAAAGAGACACAGGTCTCAAGGATCGGGGAGAGAATTCGAACCCCCACCCCAACATGTCAAATATGTGGACTGCCTCCATGGCTCGCCGCTGATGATGTGGGTGTCTACTTATCAAGGCCGAGGTGGCGCGTGTAAGGGCACAAGTGGATGATACGGACATGGCAAGTTGTACATAAGTGCACTTTATCCTAGTCATACGTTTTGTTCGCGATAAAGAAACAGCTCGTCAAGGACTTCTCCATGCTACATCAAACCTTAAGTGCCTTGATTGACTTGCCACTTGCGATCGCCAGCCATTCGCCAGGGCCCGTCGAGTGTCCGGTGTTCATCGTCATGCCAGGGATTTGTGGGGACCATGCCAGATTAGTCACCTCGCTGCTGGCAGAGTACGCCATGATCGGGTCAGTGACGACCCTCTTCTTCACGTCGGGCCTGGGCGAATTCAACCGCGAATTTGCTGTGCGTGGCGAAGTGGCCGTCTGCGTATATCCTGCGAGGTCCCACAGCAGAACCTGGCAATCGTCACCTTCAGAAGCGTCAGCTTAGCCCATAGGTCGACTATGACTCATGGATTACTCACTTGCAGTGGCGAGCAGAGGTCTCTCCGTTGTACTCCAGCCCATTGCATTCACCTGACTCCGGTGCCCTCTTAGCTCAATAACCGGCTGCCCCGGACTCCGCATGTCCAGAATCTGCACGTCATTCCCATCCATATGGAACGTAGACATGTAGTTCGAGTCGGCGGGATTGAACGCGATTCGAAGCAAGGGAGATGTTGGGAGACGGGAAGATGCTGTAGGCGGAGGTGCGCCCTTTGGTGCAGGTGTCTCATAGAGGATCGTGGAGTGCTCCAGACTCCGGAGGTCGAAGGCACGAAGACTGCCGTCTGCACCAACAGAGACGAAGATGTCTGTCGAACCGGGGAGCCAGGCGACATCGTAGACTTCCCGGTCGTGCGCGATAAGCTGTGTGATGGCCGTCGCTGTATCAATGTTCCAAACGGTACATGTCGTGTCGATCGACGACGTCACGACGAGACTAGGCGCCTTTTCGTTCCAAGAAAAGCTCGTCAACGGCGCTCCTGTGTTTTGGCTCTGTACTTTTGATTGCTAGAAATGTAGATCTCAAGATTAACACAGAAAATACTGGTGTGAAGCATAAACTCACCCCGGAAAGCGCAGTTTTCAGAGTCAACCGATGTCCGCCCCCACTAGGTTGTCTCCCCACGTACCCCGACGAAGTAGGTGGTGCATCTCCAAAGTACTCCCAAACTCTCAACGCATCTCCAGTAGTAGCCAGAAGCTCGGCAGATGGTGCTTTTCCAGTCCACTGGAAGCCTCCTGCGCTTGCAGGTTGCCATTGCAGGTTCGTAGCGGGGTATCCATGATTCGCCTCGACGAGCGTCACGAAATCTGGGTAGTCGGTATAGTCGTCTTCGACAAGAACCCGCTCGTCCTGAAGCCCTACGATTGCGATCCGATTGCGATAGTCTTCGGTGAAGGAGGCAATTCCGAGGCGAAATGCTGAACGGGGACGAGACTGGTGACCCGGCGCCGTCGACTTGCACCAGTCAAGGGCGTGCACGGGCCCTAGTTGGCATTAGACATTAATCCAAACATTTGTACATGGGTGTCAACTTACAAGGTGCTTCATACTGAAGCAGTGTGGTTTGGGTCATGAGAGAGGTTTGTGTGAGGCTATACTACATGTGGCGGCATACATATAGAAGTCCAAACGTATCCACCACTTGGGAAATCGTTTCAAACGGAAAATCAAAACAACTTCACCATAGCTCATTAGAAAGAACATCGTTCAAAGTGCAGCAAATCCCGAAATTTTTCACAAGCTCCTCAGGAATCAGGAATCAGATAATGAGTCAACTGGAACAGCATGATTGCTTGGACTATGCATAGTTTACATCAGGAGCAAGTATGTACAAGAGAGTATGACGAAGGGTGAGATGTATAGCAGCGCGATAAGATACGAGTGAGCAAGAGAATGGCATTGGACAGCTGGAGATCGCGAGAATTGAACAGTGCTTCGAACGGAAAATGTCGATTTGCCGGTTTGACGCAGGAAGGGCGGTGAAGTCGGAATAACAGGGGGGAATGGTAGGGAGTCGACAAGTCGAACCGAAGAGCAAATTCGCGTTTTCGAGGAACGAGAATGTCCAGGAGCATGAGACACATGAGGGTTACAATCAGCACAATAAAGAAAAGATAAGAAAAGGGGCTGGCGTGAGCCGAGCAGACAAGATTTTTGGGTTTAGTCAGAGTCGACCATGGATATAGCACCGCATTGTTCGCAGAAGCTCCACATTGTTCTTGAACCATCGGGGCCAGAGGAGCATGCGACACGAAGCTTAGGTATTTGGGAGCAGTTTGAGCTGAAAACGTCAAGAGGTAACAATCGGGACAAAATGGTGTCAAATCGCTACAGCGGACCGGACAACACTTGATTGCTTACCCATGGTGCGTGAAACTGCTGACCGGTTGCATAAGACCGACAACTTTAGGGGAATCAGAGGGGTCAAGTGTAGGCTGGTTGGCGCTATATCTGGGGTATAGTGCTGCATTGCGGCAAAAGTGCGACATCAGCATATATTCCGGTCGTAGGTCAGCAATACCTACGGGAGTTGTAGTCAACAGCATCAAACGACCCAGACGAGCTGCTGGAGGTACTGGCAGTGGAGACAAGACGGGTGTGATGGTTCTCAGGGAAAAAGAGTTCCGAGTCAGAGGAGGAAGAATCAGACATAGCGACGTCGTTGTCGGCTTCATAACCGGGAAACGGAACCATTTTCAACTGCTTCACAGCCTTCCAAGATGTGAGCTCATCTTCGGGAAGGGGGTGGGGGAAGAGCATACCTGGGGGTAGTCGTCCGCAGAGTCAAACTCGAGCTTGCGCTTCATGGCCATAATTGATAAGTGAGGTAGCAGTAGGTAATATGAGCTACGGAGGGAAGGGACAGTTCCACAGGATGATAGCGGTCTTGAGAAAGGAGAGCAGTTGAAGTTACCGCTCGAACTTATACATGATCGAGTTTGACGGTATTTGGACGAGGCCGCGGGACTTAAACTCTCAAAAGAAACGACGGAACTCGAAAATACCTATGCCGGACTCCCGGCCCCTCTATGGGCGGAACAGCTCACGAAATGCCGCAATCTTCCGATTGGCCTCTGAGAGAGAACCCCAGATCTCAGATACCATTTCTGGAGGTGGGAGATCTAATTTCGGTATTTTTGAGAATAATGTCACGTTGCGGTGTGACTCAAGGCATTTTACTCCTGTCACCTGTCATTTGTCACGCTTACCTTAACACCGTGGCACGGCGTGGCATTCGAACCACACAAAGGCGGCCGTGGCAGTATAACTTCAACATCGCCGTCGTCATCCGCCACAGCGATGGACCCGTCAGATATACCGCTCCCAGCTTTCTTGGATCCTCTGCTAGACTATCTATCTGACAATCTACCACCACCAGTCTACTCGTTCCTCATTTTGTTCCTTTCATATTCCCTCGCATTACTCACCGCGCTCATCTCACTCGTATCATCGCTCATCGCTTCCAAACCTTGGGAATGGGATGCACAAACAATCATACCACCCCTCATCGGCTTTCTAGCCGCATATCTCGCCCTGGTCAGTCTATATAGGACAACAAGCTGGATGCTCCGAACCACGTTCTGGTTCATCAAATGGGGAACAATACTTGGGGCCCTAACTGCAGGAGCAGGCTGGTACATGGGAAACCAAAATGCAGGCGGCGGAGGGAGAGGTCTTGTGGCTAATCTGGGCGGTGTCATCTTCAGCATGCTCAATGGCGAGGGCCAGAATACAGCTGCCCGCCGATCGCAGTCAAACACAGCACCACGCAGTTCGAGCCAAGGCACCCGTCCCAAACCTTGGGAGTCTTTTGACAAGCACCAAGAGTGGCAGTACCAGGAACGTAACGAAGGTGGTGAGGCAAGAAACGAGGCTCAGCGGATCATGTCAGATATAATGACGGCTGCGAATCGTATATTAGTGGACGGCGGTTGGTTGGATGCTGCGAAGAGTGCTTTCGCCGGAGGTCATGCAGAGGAGAGGAAAGAAGCTGGCTCTGGCGATCAGCAAGGCGAGAAAAAGCGCGCGAAGAGTAGATAGCCCGAGTTGAGGAACTTTACATGATCGAACGAACTATCACGATAATTAATTCATTGCAATGATATATCCGTCGAGCTAAGGAAGGCATGATACAAAGCGAAGCACAAGATCCTGCTTCCTCGCATCTAAGCTTTTGTACCTTCGGCAGCTTGGGGATTGTTGTATCGGTGGCTGCAAGACAAGTCAGAACGACTCCCTACCTAAGATACACGGATACCTACTTGGCAATACGAGCCAACTGGCCCAGGCCCGTGGAACCAACGAAGAAGTTAACCTTAACGCCCCATAAGTGATGCAAATTGGTTAGCAATGCTGAAGTTCACTCACTGCTGCCAGACTGTAATTGATTGGTGTGATAACCAGGGAGTACCGCACCCAGATGAACCCAGTGGCTGCCAGGGCTGATAAAGGAATGCATGAGAAGATAGCGTTTGTGGGATGCGGGCGTGCAGCATGTACGCACCGACGTTCTGGGACACGCTCAATTTGTCTGCAGGTCGACTCAAATCCTTCACGCCAGCAGCGACCAAGCACCACTTCATCAGCGGTGCCCAGAAGAAAACCGTCTTCGGGCCTGATACACCAATGAAAACCAACGTAGTACCGAAGATATGTACAACGCGACGATGGCCAGAACGAGGTAAAATCGCGATACATCAGAATTCTCGTTAAGCACTCAAGTCAGTCTAAGAGTTACGAACCGGCTGGGTGGTTCATGAATGAGGAGAACTTGGAAGCTCCTGCTGATGCTGCTGCGCCTGACATTTTATAGGTTACTCCGTTGGACGTTGTTGGACGCTGAGTGAGCTCTCGACGAAGTGTGGGTAAGAAAGTCAGATCCAAATCCAAAGAGCGAATTCTCCGAGGGACAATTCGGAGCGTGACAGTCTTAGTGACAGTGGTAACATTGTGTGACGAATTCAGGGGTGTCACAGGAGGAGCTGCGAGACGCGAACTCTCAGATTCCACAGCAAAGACGAAAGACGCAACGGAAGGCGTAAGATGGCAGGCGATACAGGAATATGCAAAGCCATAGAACTAAGCCACAGGAAAGCAAAGCAGTTTCAAAAAGAGCTTCCTATCCATTTTCCCACCAAATCTTCCCAGCAACCACTCAGCACCATGTGTTCGCCTGGACAGCTAGCCAACGCTACAGCACCCCGTTCGTCAAGAGTGCGAAGACCAATCCAGTCCTCGGTATAGAGTGGCTGAAGTCTCATTGGCACGATAGTCTTCTCTTCGACGTGTGGAGCCCGCCCGAGAGGCTGCTGGTCTGATATGTCGAGCATTGAATGCAGTGACGAAAGAGACTCGTCTTCTTCCGGGGGTGCTTCTGATCCGAACCAGGCGCTCTCCTTCGGGACTACCGTCTTATCCTCGGCGAAAAGGACGAGGATGAGATTGTGCAGCGAAGCAAGGTTTTCTGCGTACGTCTCATTCCTGGAAGATGGAAAAAGAACTTCGTTGTTGATATCGGCAAGAAAGCTGCCCGAGGACATATATAGTAGCAGTTGTGCTGGGTCCCTAAAGTACTGAGCCTGTGCACTATGAATGAGACTCCACGAGAACAAAGCGGTATGGATATCGCAAACCTGCACTAAATTCTGCTGTGCCCACTCGCTGTACACTCCACCCTTCGCTGCCCGGCGTGCGAGCTGGCACAGAAGGTCAAAGGGGCTGCATAGCGGCAAGTCAGAGATGCCCATATGCTGTGAACCGAACGTAATGAGGTTGTAGATAGGCGGAGTGTTATTGCGCTCCACGTATCCGCGCAAGAACTGGCCGCCTTGGGAGAATCCGATTGCGTCGAACCCCCTGCTAAGTTCGGGTATCGATGCGAGTTGCTCCGCAACGAAGCTGAGCTGTTCGTCAACATTACCGTACTGGTGAAGAATTTGTAGTAAGTGCCAACCTAAATAACCTGGAAACTCACGAATCCGGCACGCTGATCTGCCTTAGCATCCTGGTCAATGTAGACAGAGTGAACAAAGATGCCGGGGTGAATTTTCTTGACTTCGCCTTCGAACTGGACCATGCCAGGTGATGAGTAGGTATCTCCTAGACCGTGCCATATGACCAACGGTCGGATATCCCTGATGGATGCAGCGTAGCCATAGCCCGCCAACGCTGCGCACGCGAGGAGGAGGGGAAACATGGTGATGTGACGATGACGTTACCAATGTCACACGCTTGGGCCAATGATTGATTTGGAGGGTCCATGGCCAGGGAATGATCGGTCCCATTTCAAATTCAGACACGCCGATGATCACGTGGCCGTGTTTTTAGTTGCCATCCCAAGACGTGGTCACCAGTCGATGTGGCCGACGGCGACGACGACAGCGGTGTTGACATCCTCCGCCGCTTCGACGCCTTGACAGATCAAGCCGCGCCTCGACCCATCCCCCATGCCGAATATCGATATGTACGAAAGATTTGATCCCCCTCCTCGGTGATGTCCAGGGCCACGGTGTTCCTGAGCCGTGTTTGGCTCTATTTTTGGAGGAAATTGATTTCTCTAAACACCTCCTCGAACAAATATTGCCAGGTTCGGGACTGTATTCGGTACTGTATTCTTAGGTGCTTTACAGTTCTGCCCGGTCATTCTTGCTGTCTTTTTATCTCTGATGCCTCCTCTTCTTCGCACACTTTCTCGACGAGATGCGATCCTCATTCTAATTGGCGCATTCTCGATGCATTTTTTCACCTCACTGGCGCCTTTGACTTCACATTCTATCGTGATCAGTACAGGCTTTCATCATGAAGTCAGTGACGAAGCACTCGTCGAGCATCCCCCCAAGAACGAACAAGAACTCGGTGGTTTGCTAGGTCAGGGTGAAATCCTCGAGGAATCAGATGACCCCCCGATGGACCGTCTTGAAGACCCTCCTAAACACGAAATTCCTCCTACCCCGAACAGCGAGCTGGCCGAGCAAACCCCTGTTTCGTCAATAAATAATAGTACAGACCTTTCAGCCGCGACCGTACTTCCCGAAACAACCATAGTAGAACATGTCCCTGGCTGGACATTATTCCGCGACATTTACATGGCGAATGGGACGCTCCTAATTCTTTCGTCGTCTCCGTCGACTGAGTTCCCAGAACTCAGGATGATGACCTCCACCGGACTCGCCGCAGAAAACACTCCGGATAACATCGCTCTCCGTGAACCTACTCCTTGGAATATGGACTTTGTAACCCCCGAGGAGGCAATCCAGCGGTGGGGTAAGAGCGTTGGAAGTCGGAGAGTTTGGTCAGTGGAAGGCAATACGGTTAGTATTTATGCCGGTGTCATGCCTTGAGTTTTCACCGATCACATGGTCGCTAGCTTCTGTTCAACGACCCACCGCAGTGTACGTCCTACGCCAAGCCACATCAGCCCGAACTTACAACTTTTTAGTCCTAGCGCATTACTATCACTTTTGCGCCGAGCTTTTGCTTGGTGCTTGGTCATTCTGGACAGGAGCTGCATATCCCGAGCCTCCGCCCAGTATCCATCGTGTCATCTTCCCTCATTCGTCAGGCGCTGGGTGGCGCGATGGGCCAGGTTTTAACAGCTACTTCCTTCGCGCCGCATTCCCGTCTCTAACGGTGGAGGTTGAGGATGACTGGAACGATCGGATAGTCACTACCTCCGCTAGCATGGACTCTGGGGTTCATCGTGCGTGGCACTTTCCCTATCTGTTACTTGCGGATAGATCAGCAGCATTCCGTGGGCGGTTATGCGGCTCCCAAAATCAACGCACGGCCAGTGAATCAGTGGACGGACTCATTGCGCGTTCAAGGTTGGAGAAGGGCGGTCTTTGGTGGAAGTCAATACGGACTGCTGTTTGGCGCTTTGCGGGGGCAACAGAGCAGGATGAGAGCACATCCCTGATCGAGAGTCGTGCTTTGAACGACCAGCTGCAAGCCAATCCGTCGCAGGGGTTTGAGGACACCGAGAAAATCGTAATCACTTACATCTCTCGGCAGTCCGTACGACGTCGTTTGATTCCCGAAGATCACGAAATACTGGTCAAGGAACTGGAGGACCTTGTAGCCAGGAAGAACGCAGAGATCAAGGGCATGAGGGCATCGAGTGGCAGTGGGGCGAAGGAGTGGGAGCTGAACGTGGTACAGGCAGAGAAACTAACCAAAGACGAGCAAGTGCGGGTTGCTGCACGTACGACAGTAAGTTGACACGTTGAAGGGCTCCGATCATCACTAATGCATATAGCAGATCCTGCTTGGAGTGCACGGCAACGGCCTTTCTCACCTCATTCTGATGCCACGCACCAAGGTGTCTGCTGTGATCGAGATGTTCTTCCCGGAAGGGTTCGCCCATGATTACGAGTGGACAACGCGCGCCTTGGGAATGAGGCATTTCGCCGTTTGGAATGATACGTAAGTACACCCTTTCTCGCTCTGGTGCTAGTGGCTAAGATTATTGTAGCTATTTCACGGAGGAGAATACCCCTCGCGTCAACTATCCGGAAGAATTCCAGGGCGAGAGAATACCTGTTTATGGACCAAACGTTGCCAATATCATCGAAAAGCGCATCGCCGGAGAATTGTAGTTTGACTGTATCGTTTTCTACATTACTGGTGTGCTTGAGCTCGCTACAACTAGCACATGCTACACTCCTTTGACTTTCGACCAAATGTTTTAACTATTATCGTTACATTCTTTTTTCTTGGGGTAAATAGTGGGACGCACATATTATGCTTAGTGTTACTGTTGAGCTGTACATTCAGCTTTGCCATTTCCCCATGCTGTTTTCCACTACCTACAACGACATTAATTCATTCGTGCATAGCAGAACTACATGCACAGTTTAAGGCTGGAAACCCAAATCCAAAGTCGCCTTGGATCGGCATCTACGTCAAAATTCTACCAGATACTGAATAACTTACAAATGCTGCCAGATCTCTATTGTATATCACAACGTAGTGCTGTACGCACGGTAGACAGTCAGGTTAGCCTCGGTTTGGAAAGAAACTTGAACGCCAGCCCCAATGAAAACGACAATTCCCTTGGTCAGCTCCAACGACTTCTCGTTGTCCCACTTTATGGATCCCGACCCTGCAGTAGCGATTGCAATCGAAGGTCCGTTAATCCCCTTGTGAGTTTCCGTTCCCGCTTGCTTGAGCTCCACAGCAAGTACTTTGAAGTCCTGAACTGCAGAGTCGTAAATGGAAGGGTCATAACTGAGGGTAACAGAGCCCGGGGAAGGTGACGGCTTGTCCATGCGGTTTGAGCCGGCGTTGTAATCGAGATTTTCAAGGAGGTTCTTGACGTCCTTCTTCTTTGGTGTAAGGCCTGCTCGAATGACGTTGTCGGAGTTGGCCATACACTCCATGATATCTAGTAACAATGGTCAATGCCGGGGTTAAAAGATGAGGTTAGAATCATCATACCTCCACAGACATAAGCATGCGGTATCCCCGCCCCGAGAAAGATCGCTTCTCCTGCCTCCAGCTTTATGTGATTCAGAAGGAAGGCGCAGAACACGCCAACATCACCGGGATATTGTTCGTGCAGAGTAAGTACAAGCTTTTCGGCACCAGTATTGTTGCCCTGTTTGATGTAGCGCTCCACCAGACGGCTCAGGTTCACCTGGACTAGCTTCTTGTGGCTTTCGTCCTCACTCATCAGAGCAGAAAAGAGAGGTGGCAATGCAACCTTCCTCTCTAAATCGGCTTCTGCAGCCCTGTAAAAGTCGTCCACGATTTCTTTCGGGAATAGAGAGCGAAACTCCTCCACGGACTTGAGGTACTCCGCGATGACTTTGACAGGTAAGAACCCGCACAGGGCCTCAAAGTCCTTTAATGCAATCGCCATTTCGGGCTTATGATTGTCATCTAGCTTCGAATCAGATGTCGGGTACCGACAATAAGAAGGTAGGTGTTCACCTTTGTAGAGATCTTTCTGGACTGCGAAAAGCCGCTTTGCCGCCTCCTTGTCAGGGTGAATTTGTATGCTCAAAGCCGTCCTTATGGAGAGAACTTTAAAGAGAAAGGGAAGACCGCCGTTGGAGCTGGAAACCTGGTCACTTATGAGGTGTGGGTTTGCAGCCAAGATCTGTGGGAGGTTCGATTGCGATCCAAAGACCCCAGAGGGTGAAGTAACATGTGTGCCCATCCAGAGCTAGAAATCATGATCAGCTTCAGGCGTGCATCAATCGCGGATAGATAACCTACTTCTGCATAGGGGGTTGATTCCTCCGCGTTGAAACCAGGAACGCCTGTACTGGCAAACTCAGCCACTTTGGAGTTAGCTGCCTCATTCCCCCAGGCGTACGTCTGCGTAGTCGGTATGATGCGAAACACTGGTTCAACCGTGCTCATCGTGATTGAGATCGATGTGGATTGATAATGATCACTGGGAGTTGGAATGGAGTGATGGCGACGAGTTTGCACCTGGGACAAACTTCAAGAAATCGATGAACGAGTCCGATACCAGTATGAACGTGCGGTCCGTCTTATTCGAAATTTCGCAGGCATGAGACACGTAGAATACCACAGTCCGCGCTACAACTCGTTGCTTATAATAGTCACGGTGAACGTTTCCACCACTGCGAACCCGGGCTGGCTACCTTTACGTACATCGATGTAGCACCAGTTTCGCGATTGCCAGTTCTAGCACCTCACAACGAACTACCTGGCATCCTACGAGTCGTTTTTGTCCAGCTTACTCCATGCGTCCCCAAACTTTTTCAACCTCAAGGACACGGATGACCTGTCAACGACCAGAAACGTGCGGGATCGAACTCAAGACCAATACCGTAACACCTCTTGCCTACTAACTAACGAGTAATATCCCGAGAAGCCGACAACCCCAGGCTCCAACCTGCTCCAACATTGAAAACGGCTCAAAGAAGTTCAGGAATCAGCCCCATGCGATCTAACAATCTAGTCCAGAAGTCGGAATCCATATACTTGGTAGGGTATGGAAGAGCACGGGGCTCGAACTTGTCAATCAAGCTCCATGCCAACCTGCGATGACCGTATCTCCAAATAAGCACGCCCCTGATGAAAATGTCACCACCACGTACTGCCTGGATTACCTCGTTCAGGCCTCGTTGAATCAGATAATCATCCGATATGAGAGGGTATTGCTGAATCGTGTCTTGGCCACCTTCTTCATCCCCTCATATCCAGGGGAGGGCTGCGTTTACCAATCGCAGAATTATGTGGGCGCAAAAGATGAAAATCTATCATTTACACTCCATCGATCGCCGCAGCATGCCTATAAGTACTACATTGTCACTATCATAGTCTGGCGCGGTATATATACCCCGCACACGAGCCCCCTTCTGTCCTTCCGTCCTTCAGGCAACATCTCTCAATACTCCATCACCTCAATTGTACAAAATGGCTCCACGATGGCAACCTGGTGAATATTATAACACCGGTGACGTCGTAGAATTCGAAGGTGTGTATGAAATTTATCGTTGAGCCCGCTCTGATTAGCATGATCACTTGAAGGGGCGGACTACAAACTCATCCAGCCCCACCGGTCCCAGGTAAGTCCATGCTTCCACGATCCTGAGACATACTCAAAGGACCCAGGGCGATTGGACTCCTCCAGTGACTCCCGCTCTTTGGGGACGTATGCAGGGAGGTGGTCACGGACACCACCCTCACCACGAGAGCTCCGGCCAGTGGGGAGAGGATTGCAAGCCGTCGCACCACCCCCCTGGGTACCAGCAAGAACAGCAGCACCAGCAGCACCAGAACCAGCAGGCTGATCAGCCGTCGTACCCGACTCCAGCTGTCCAACCCACCAAAGAGGAAAAAGAAAAACACTGGTACGATATCGATGACAAGAGAAAGCAAGAGCTCGAGGTATTGCTGAATACCATCTGGTTCGCCACCGTTCACCCTGACTGAATGCTCGACAGGTCGGTGGAGGTCTCCTCGCTGGAATTGCAGCCATCGGTGCTGGATATTATGCCTATAAGGAGCACGGAAAGAAGGAGGAAGAGGTATACAGACCACCTGTATTAAGATCCAATTTGAGGCTGACGCACGCACAGAAAAAGGCCCACCAGTGGTCTTTGAACAACTGGATTACAGAATCTCAAGAACGCACTGCCCAATTTAGGCGACAACAATATCCTGCACCCGTTGCCTGGATCTGGAATGAGGGAAAGACCATTCCTCGCGATGCTATTCAAGGCGGAGAAGAGCGTGGAGAGCGTCTCTACATCTGCCGTGCTTATCATGAGGCTTGTCTATTTCATAATGGCAACGCCCGTAGACTGATCTTGGTATGCCTATACAGGGTGGACTCAGTGAGATCTTATGTTTGCCATTGGGAAGGACAGTGCTGATCGATAACCTGACCAGTGATCGGTAAAGCTTGCACTGTCTTCAAGAAAGGTGCCGTTATTGGCTACAAGAAAGAGGAAATCCACGTTAGTTCTCGATGGGGCATATACTGGGTCGTCTCTGATTGGTTACCTGTTCAGCTTGATAAGTACGAAATCCTGGTCGGCGACTCTCGCGCTGTCAAATGGGTGCCCTGCTCTGGCCAGCTCAACCTTCAAGCCCTTCGTGCTACGCCCGTCGAAGGAGGAAGGGAACCCGATGGTTCTCCTCAATACATCGCTCAAGCGCCCTACCACGATGCAGTTCATCCGGGTAAGGCTGCAGAGAGCTTCGGAGATGGGTGCTTCATCCCTTACGATGACACCGAGAAGAAAGTTAAGGTAAGGAATAGGGCCACTCTTGATATGTGTCTGATTGGTCTGCCTCTAGGAATACGCCGTGCTGTGCTACGCCTGAGTGTTTGTTCCCATGTCATGACGAAGGAAACAATGTAGTACCCGTTGCAATACCTGTTGTAAGAATAGTCTCATGAATCAAACTTGATCACGATGTGCGAGTTCACCGGATACGTTTGTCGATGGTTTCTTTCGGCGTTAAGCTTTGAAGGCTCGTTGGAAAACTTGCTACGACCTTAATGAAGGATCAAGCTCACACTCCGAAAGTATCGACACCTCGCTCAAAGGCACTTCTGTAGTCGGTTTCCACTGAGCTTGCGTTGTACATCATCTATTGTCTTAACTATCTGTTTTACATGCACTTGAAATGGTTAATACAGCTGACTCAAGGTGAATGGTTTTTTCATTGGCTGATTTCCGGTCGTGCGATGGAAGGCGCTAGGCAAGGTCTGACGTAGCAGGTGCGGAGAGTTCCCTTCTCTCGCGCGTGCGCAAGAGAATGAGTTGCGAGATCGCGAACAAGATGCTGCTCGCGCCAGCAAAGCACTGCAACGTATGAGTGTAAGGCAAAACCAAGCTGTTCTAATTGTACTCACTCCACAAAACACAGCGGGTCGCCACCAGTTGTAGCTTTCTGTTAGGAGCACTCCTGAGATAGGGGCACCTTGGTGCAGCGAAGGTCGTGACCCTGAGGAACCAAAGGTTTTGGGAATGGGACTTTACCTATCAAGCCTCCGAGCCCTACCGATGCGAGATAAGAGCAAGCAAGATAAAAAGGGCATTATCACCCACCTGCTAGCATGAATGATATTCCAATTCGCGTCCTTTTTCATGGTTTAGCACTTGCTTACAAGGGAAATGAATATCATACCCAAGCTCAGAAAAGTCTGACGTTAATAACGCAACGAGGGGAGCGGACAAAGCCACATCTGGGACCCAACCGTCCAATCGCATGTTGATCGTGGCAAGTGGCGGACTTACATGCTCCTGCGAAGTAGCCAAAGAGGATGCTAATCGTCACCGCACTCGCTTGAGTGTCGAGTCCCATCATGGCAAAAATCACTGCAGTTGAGCACGAAGTCGCCCCGATAACCGACGTTGGAATGCCTGTATAAGCGGCAATGAAGCCGGCAGTAGATCTGCCAACAAAGTTCGCAGCATTAAGCATCACAAGCTGATATTGGATCAGCGAGGTGTCTCTGTGGTGGGTGTCGGTCTCACCGTATAGAACGAAAATTTCTCCCCGAGCCCATGCATGGCGGAGTCGAGCTGGATGTAGAACATAGGAAAGAACGACCCAGCCGCGAAGAGGAACATTCTGACCCAGAGTGAGCGACAAGTTCAGCGAGCGATAAGTTCGATAACGTACCCAATGGAAGCAAATATGTACGCAGGATCACAAGAGGACCTCCTTAGGACTTCGCGATACCGCACATCCGTCTTCTGAGGAGGCATTCTTGTTCGCATAAGCAAGCATGCAAGTAGGAGCAAAGCGCCGTTCATTGCACCGCTCACGCGGATGCTGTTCGCAAAACCCAGCTCCCCATCCAACAAATTGTTGAGCAGGATTGGGTATAATGTACCGCCGAGTGGGGACCCACCAACCACCACAGTCATCACAATAGCTCGCTTGGCCTTGAAGTGATGAGATAGCACCGCAATCGAGGGTACATAACTCATGCTGGCAGCCAATCCAAACCCCAAGCCGTGGCAAAGGAAAACCTGAAAGCGTAGGTCAGCACGTATTTTGCTTCGCTCCGAATCACATGCTGGTAAAGGTTACGAACTTGATAGTACTGGTTCTCCTTCGTCAAGGAGAGCATGAATAAACAGAAGACTTGAAGCGTGCAGCCGCATATCACCAGATGATAGCTGTAGTCCGAATAATCAGGACACAAGACCTCATAGAGAAGAGGGCAAGCCGTACAAGTAACCTCGATCAAAGAGGCGTCCAAAGAACAGTCCTCCGGATAAGACCAGGAATGCATTGACGCTGCCTATCCAGCTACCAGACGATTAATCATTGAATGAGCGTAACAAAGCAGAATAGACGCACGCAATCGCAGAAGAAGACACATTGGTGAGATAATGTTGTGAGTAGAAATCTGCATGTAACGGAATGCGTCTGGCGATAGGATCCTTTTGAATTTAGAGACCTACCTTGAAACACGCCAAAGGAGTTCGTAAATCTGTAGATGACATGTGCGGATAAGATTCGCTGCATGGCTGAGCTATTAAAATTTACCCAAAACCACATATTTGGATCAAGAATCTTCAGAGAGCAGACGGTTAGAGTACCTCCTGGGCTTAAAACACGCGTACTTACGCGCCGAAGGCAGTGGACCAAGCAGTCCAACCGCCGTCCGGGATTTCTAGATCACTGTCTTCCCCTAGCAATCCGCCCGTTTTCTTCAAACTCTTATCTTGATCATTTAGGTTTGGGATCGGCTCCCCTCCGAGTGTGGGTGATCGGGAAATTGCCATGGAAGGATATCTAGAGGTCAACTTGAGGTCGAGGGAAGGCGATCCGACTGGGGGCACTCAAGACGTTATTACTAGGAGCATCGAGTCCTGGAGTTACTCTTAAATGCACTCGCATTTTTACCCCTACTAGGGTCTCGACGTGCACATTCGGGGATGCGCACAAGTAATAATACACTGCAGCGCTTGCGCTGACAGTTGTCTTCATGCATACCCGAAGTAGATCGGAGACGTCTGACAGTGATAACCCTGAAGTTGACAGCGCCCAGCCATAATGTTAAACGAGGACACCCGCCTCCGTGTTCAGGTGGTACCGTGACTGTGCCGGTGATAACGCGTGTTTAGTGAGTCAGTGATCATCCTCCCTGCAAGTAACCACTGAAGTGCATGGAAAGGATACCCTTTTTGAAACCATAAAAGGCCACATCGAGCCGCTACCGGGGGTACGATGGTGGTTGTAGGGTGGGATAGTCAAAGGAGGCGCGTCTTCTTACCGTGAACACCCCACATATGTAGAAGTGCCAATTCAACTGATCTTTTGCCAGGGTCTCACACTGCAGTCGGTGACCTTGCCTGTCTGGTATGATGAATCACTGGCAGCACTCGTGATGAGATGTCGTAGCAGGGAGACACGGCATACCCTGCAAGTGCCAAGACTGAGTGCGTAATGACGGAGTAGGGAGTGAAGAGTAGCGCTTCTTCAAATTATTGTTGGGTTCGCAGCTGTAAGTGAGTTGACACGTATGTTGGCATGGCATTGCTGGCACCTGGGATATGATGGCGCACAGAGTAATTGTGGAAGGAATAATGTATGACGATCAAACTATGTAATGCAAGTAGATAATATAATGGGGATCGCTGAGTCAGGTTCAATGGATCGAGCTCAGCTTAATCGTAGGGAGAAAAATCAGACTTGTTCTGGGGTGACATGCTCTTTTTCCGAGCACTGGCAGCTCTCTGTGTCAGTACAACAACTTCTCGGAGGGAGCTGTACTTCAATCGGCGCAGCAGTTACGCTCGGCGGTGGGTTCGTACCACTCGATGCGTGTTCATGCTTGTGCCCACAACAGCCACCACTGAAGTCCTTGTCCCGTGCCCACTTGACCATCTTAAAGCCTTCCCAGCCAAACAGCAGTGCGATAATGATTGCTGTGGACGAGTCAACCCACCATCCGCCACGCCACACGCGGTATATCAACGAGCCGATGAGAAGCACTGCGCTAAACTGGATACATGAGAGGGCGCATAGGGCTTCACCATTCATGGTGCTTGAATTGAGGGCACGTGCGAGGTAACGTTTCGGAATCCAAAGGAGGAACGTGATGAACATCGTGCTTGCCGCAATGATGAGCGAGGCATCCGAAGGACTGGGGTGCTCATGTGCAACGAGTGAGGCGATCGAGGTGCCTATGGCAGCGAGCGCGAGCATGACGAGGAGTATGCCTATGCCTATTGTCGCAGTGCGCTCAATTCTATTCGTGAATGTCAGCCAGCGTTGGTGGTGTTGGAATCTCAGACATACTTCATGGTTTTTGAGGACTCGAGATCAGGACTGCCCTCCTCCCCTGGTTTTGTGGCACTAAGGAACCTCCATGTGACAAGGGCTGAGGAGACGACCTCTATCACGGACTGGATTCCAAAAAACACGAGAGAGCGCGACGATGAGTCCACGCCGAAGAGAACAGAGACGATCCCTTCGGCAGCGTTGTAAAAGACGCTGAAAATGCTGATAGCGATGGCATATTGCTGCAGATGGCGGGGCGACACCATGGTAAACGCGGTAAGCAAGATGAAAGGGCGGAATAGGTTCTGGAGAAACTCCGTACTGGCCTTTTGAATGGTCCCGACTTGCTGAGTCCACGGTGGATACGCACGACTCGGAGTCGTACTCAGGCTGTGGTACACAATCCGGTGGCGTGCCTCGCCCAGAAGTCAGGGTTCAAGTTAGCCTCGGTTGAGACCTTTTGGGGTGACGCGAGGGTACGACATGTCTGCATTTCTAACAGGAGAAAGTGGCCCAATCTAATCCAGTCATGCCGGAAGGATAAGCGCAACAAATACGGACGGTGAAGCGCACAAGACATTGCCAACTATGGCGCGTAAGTCGCGTTGATCAGGCATTGTACAAGCCGTGTGTGCCAGTGGTTGTTGGGCCACTTTACTTAGTCGGCTTTGTCGCGAGCTTGAAACCATCCCAATTAGGCAACTGTTATGGTTCGTCCGCTGTTTGTACATATTGTGTGCAAAGCCGTCTTGCAGGTCGTGACCTAATCGGGTGAAACAAACAACAACGCCTGGAGCACGCTGCAGACACGCTGCTCGTCGTGGCCAGCTCGCCACCGCCCACGGCGATCACGATTATGGATACTCCTTCATCAGTCACCCTCCTCAAACCCCGTCTTAGACTTCTAAGACGTAGTCCAAGTCCCCGTATGCAGGACAACGGGGTGGACACCACACCTCACGCGGGTCCTTCCTCGGCACGGAATCACTTCATGAACTTTGTCGATGACGAAGACGAGCTACCAACACCGCGTATGCCAGCTAAGGTCATCGCATCGCCGAATGATGACCCGGGGCCAAGCTCCTTCACAAATTCTGCTGCCACTGCGATACCTGCCGATACCCCAGCTGCTCGTCTCAGAGCTCTCCTCGCACGCGAGCCGCGTTCGCCACGAAATGCCCCGCCGATCGTTTCACCGGCACCTCCTTCTGAAGCGGACTCCGACTTTGACCCACCACGATTTGGCTCTAGTACTTCCAGTGTCGCGCGCGAGAACTTAAAGGATATTTTCTCGCGAGCTCTTCGAGAACCAGGAGACACGCCACAGAAAGGGAGACCACGTCGGAATAGCATAGACACTAGTCAAGTCGAGATCACGCCTGTAGTGGACCGGGAAAGAGTCAAGCACAAAGGCAAACGACGAAGTCTGAGCGACGAGGAAGCTGAAAAGCCAAGTATGTGATCATCCCGTCTTACAGTCCGATATTTTGTGAACTCGTAGCTAGGATCCGATTCCTCATTTCGATTATCACAGGCCGCCACTTTTGATACGCTGCGCGCACGGCTTATGTCTTCCCAATCACAACTCATGGATCAAAATCTTCCAACAACAATATACAATCGTACGTTGGCAAAATACCTGCTGAACCGTAAACAAAGGCTAAAGACTTCCTAGAATCAGAGATACCTTTAGCATCTACAGCAAGCACCACTCCTGATCATCCTCATGTCGCCACTATGTTATCACGTCAGTTCAACTCATCCCCCAACACTCCACCATTTGCTACGAGCACACCGCAGCGGTCTTTCCAAATGCCCTCGCAGCTGGGTTTTCAATCTAGTAAGTTTCCGATAGTAAGCACCCTCCCGAGGTTAACCCGTGATCAGATTTGCTGGAACAAGATTCCGAAATGCAGCGAGCAATGGGAGACGTCCTTAATTCTGAGAATGAAGGTTAGATTGCTATAAGTACGCCGGGTTCTGTTTCTCAAGTTCTTGGACATGTAGTTTCTACATCAGTGCCCAAGATCACACAACCGACTGCGGTGCCAGCTCGCTCCCATTCGTCTCTATCCATCGGAGGAAGCGCAGAGGGTCCAGATACGAAATTCAGACGCGCAAGCCACGAGTTCGTATGTGAGTCTAATTCCTGTTGGTAGATGTTCTGTTCCGTTCAACGCCACTCACTGGCAGCCTCAATAGCAAATTCTTCCCAATCTGAAGCGAACGGAACACACAGTGAGTAGTATAACGTGCCATGCTTTTGTGTAATCTACATTAGCTTTGTTAGGTAAAGAGCACCGCTCTCAAGAAGAAGAGCGCAATCACCATCGCGAACGAGAATGGAACCGCCCCAGAACGTTGTCGAGGTCTGGTACTCCCGACCTTCACCACAGGCATTCACAAGAATTCCATCGCCGTCATTCGCAGGAGTTCCGTTCACCTTCACATGCCAAAACATTGTCTCACGAGTCGGTGGTGTCGCGCAGTAACTCGCCTAGACCTCTTCATGGACGTCTTGAGCGACGAGGAAGTATTGCGTCCCTCCGGAGTTTTGACGACGATCGCAGCTCTCGACCCAGCTCAATGAGCTCTCAAGCTGATTGTCGGTTTTCCTGATTAATTCTCAATCTTATCGCCTAACCAATTTTTTATAACAGATCGCGATCGAATGTCTGAGCTTGATGGAGAAAGAAAACATGAACGAGAGCGGGAATGGAACAAGCGTCATCCCCCTCCCCGGCCGTCCTCGAGTCTAAGCACAAGCTCAAATAATTCACATCCACGCTCACACCCTCCTCGACCACCGTCTGCAACGCCCTATCTAACGCCAACACTTGCATCTCTTCAGCGACAATCCTCGCGTAGTTCTCTCCGTTCAGACTCGCCTACCTCATCTCTAGCTAGTAGCCATGAGTCACTTAAGGAGCGAGACCAAGAGGAGAAGAAAGAGGTTGTGCATGAACGTGAACGGAATTGGAATTCACCTCACCCTAAGTGGGGAACCAAGGATCACAGTCACGAAAACGGGAGAAAGGAAGGTATATCACCATCTTCCTCACTCCTCAGAAACCAGAATTCAAGCAGGGGTCATCATTCGCTCCGTGCAACGTCGAGTCTACCGCATCTAGGGAGCCCCAACGGGCACCATGATGAGACCCAGGCGTCGAGCAAGGTGCAGAGCACGCTTCACAGAGCAGACACGACGCTCGGAATGTCCACTGCTCAGCGACACAAGCACATCGACCGCTCGGACACGCAAGCGAATGGTCATCACATCGATGAGTATACCCCCGCCAAAGGTTCCAGTCCGCGCCGGACACCTGGTGCTACTTCAAGGTTTGGTTGGCATTTCCCTCGCAGTCACCCTCTCCCTCCACTTGAGCTTGATGGCTCCCCTGATCGACTTGCACAACGTCAGGATGAATCTTCTCGCCACACCAGAGACACCTCGTCTCCTACGCCCAGTTCACGACCGTCAAGCCGGGTATCAGGAGTGTTCAAGTCGAGCCTGATACCGGTACGTTCTGTGACGAAGAGCTTTTCGAGTGTTGGCCACGGAACAAGTGATATGAGTCTCACCCACGTACTTGGTGACGAAGGGGCATTCAAAAAGGGTCACCACCGGGGACTGACTGAATTTAGTGAATCGGTTGGTCGCATCCCTCCACGGGTGGCCGAGGACTCGTGGGGGCAAGAAGACATGGTGCTGGGTAAGTCACAGCTGTGGAACTTACTTTCTACTGAGATTTACGAACATACCATGCAGCGAGCGACGAAGAATCAATCGTGGACTTCCCGCCTCAGTCGACCACACCAAAGACTGAGCCACCAAGCTTTTCTCTCGAGGAGGTTGGGACGGATGCTGAGACTGAGGTTTTGGCATCTCCTCCCTCATCACCATCATGGTCGCGGCGTTCACCGCCTCAGACACCGCCAGCTGCCCCATCTGGTGACGAAGCACGCCTCCAGAGAGTCCTTTCTTCGTTTGCACGATCAGAAACCCCAGATCTGCCACGTGATGAGCCCATCTCTCCCCGCGTGCTACCTTCCAGTTTTACTCCTCCTGGTACACCACCTCCCTCAAATCCTCAACCTCAATTACCGAGCTCTGACGTGTCGCAGCCTTTTGCCCTCACCACTCCACCGCGTCAAACGTCGTTCAGTAGTTCGATCATTGAATTCCGAACGCCTTCGCCTCCTCGAGACCTTCCTGATCTCCCGGGCCCGCCGTTGTCATCAGATGACGATGCGCTAGGAGCAGACGGTACCCCGATTAAGCAAAACGGGCATCTCAGCCTCAACCCGAACTATACGGCGATGAAAACCCCAAAGCCGCCTGGAGCTTGGGCTGTGACACCTGTCCCGAGTAAGCTGAATGTTAGGTCGTCCTCTCCTACACCCTCTTCACCCGAGTCGACGCCTTTGGCATCTGCTTCTACCCCACTACCCCGGGCCAATTCCTATCCTGATGCACAGTCCAAAGCTGAGACCGCTTCGGAAAATGGCCTTCTTACGCCGGTTCCATCCTTGTCACGAGCCAACTCGCTACCCTTGCGCACCCCAGCACCACCCGGAGCCTGGATGGCAACTCCAAACCAGCCTGCAGTCCAGAACGGCGTCGCCGATCAATCTCAGTTTGGGTCAATTGGCAGGAGACGGAGTATTCTGAAAGTCCGTTTCGATGTAACTGAGTCTGAAGCGTCTGCGGCAGAAGGAGGGCATCGTGATTCACCAATATCTGCTATAAGATTGTTGAATCCTGAGTTCCCGTTGAAGTCGGCTGCTAGTCACGTGGACCAAGACCAGGCAAAAACAGGGGTGGTCGCGAACGGATCTGCTCAGCCAGCAACGTCAGCTACCCCAGCAACCCCCAGATCTGTTACCCCTGAACGCCCAACAACGCCTGTTTCTCGCGATAATGCACCATCTCCACGATCGCTTCGGAAATCGCCGTCAGTCAAAGTGGTGGATGCTTATGGGCGGGAGACGGTGGAGGATGAAAGTGCTGCAGAGCCGGTGCCACATGCCCAACAGGACCCCGAGGATGCAGGGAAGAAGACATCCAGTTCATCTCAACCCGCGCCACCGCCAACTCCTCGAAGCACCAGTCGCAGCATGCTGCGAATTGTGGATGCCATGGGAAGAGAAGTCGATGATACTTCGGGGCGCGAGAATACCTCGATACAGACGGGGGACACGTCGTTTGAGGGAGATACTTCTGCTATTTCGGATGATGTTCCAATTGGACATGCAGCGGCATTGGCTCGTATGAGACAAACACTCAGAGACTTGGCTGAGGGCTTGAGTGACGCCGACAGGTCTGTTCTTTACCTATTTAATTTCCAGGTTTTAAACGGATCGCTCCATTCCCCGACAGGTCCGCTGAGGATCTCGCGCTCAATTCCAGCCACTTGGAGGAACTTGACGAAGTTTCGAATGCAGCTCGGCTCGCCCGCAATCAGCTAGCTCAGAATCTGCATATAGAAACGACCAAAGAACACGATATACGTCGTAACCCTAGCTCACGCAAATCATCCGCGTGGAAGAGTCGACTTCTGGTGCGTAGATCATCTCTTGCAGCCGCTGCCCGATACTCACACTGGATACAGCCGGAGGCTATCGATGGCGGTCGGAGACCCTGGAACAGGGCCATCATTTATTGCAGTATCATCATTCAGCTGATCTTGGTTTTAGCAATGTGGAGGTAACGCTATTCCTCGATCCAGCTGCACCACCCTCAAACTCACGGCCTTCCTAGATACGCTCATGTGGAGGCTCGCCGCCTCTTCTACACAAAATATTACGACCCTCTATATCCCGAACTCTACCCCCTCGCAGGCACTGCGCATTTCACCGGCACCCTCTCTTCACGGTACTCGTGGACCATGCTTGATTCGTACGAGACCATCCAGCGAGATGGATGGAAATCACTCCCTGGAGAAATGTCACGCGCATTGAGACACATCGGAGACCAAGCTTGGGAGCGATGGGGAGAACATGCATATATTGGCACTGAAAAGCCAACTTGATTACTCTGATGAGCGGATATCTTATTCATTTTATTTCATGATACCATACTTCATTCCTATGCACATGCTGCAGTCGATTAGTGTGTATGCTTTTTGTACCTTGCTTTTCATGTATATGCATGCCATCTTTTATTCCTCGCGACGCATCCTTGAGGACGTCCCCTGACGGAAGGGAGAAACTTGAAAGTAATCCTATCGTAGGGTTAGGGTTTGCACAACCAACCCCTGCCAGTGTCACGGAGCGAGTGATGGCGCCGACTCAGTCTCACACCGAGCACAAGTTGAACGTCCTTCATGCCACCGATGTAAGCAAGCGGCGCAGCAACCAAGTGCTTATATCACAACTAATTCACACTTCACAGTCGAGACAAGTTCACGATCCACTCGAAGGCTGTGGTCTGCCAGGATGTCGACCTCAAAGGCGACATTACCATTGGACCAGGCTCGGTAGTTCACCCCAAAGCTACCATCTTTGCCCTTGGTGGCCCAGTCGTCATTGGCTCTGGATGTATCATCGAAGAAGCCGCCATCATTGTCAACCGTCGCAAAGAAGTGATGCGTATAGGCGACAACAACTTGTTTGAAATCGGGTGTCGTGCGTTCATGGACTTCTCAGTTGTATCTGGTGGATGCCTAACGGTGGTTCAGGTGTCGAATCCCCGGCCATAGGAAACTTCAACACCATTTCGACTCGAGCACGCGTACACCACACCGTTCGAATATCAAACTACTGTGTGATCGGAGCGGCTTGCTTGCTTGTACCCACCGAAGACGAAACTTTGGAGGAATACACTTCCGTGTATGGACCAGCCGCAGACCGACGAATATGGAGTGGAAGAGGGAAGATCCAGGAAGCTGATTTGCGCATCAAACATGCAGAGTATCTCCGGGAGATGTTACCAA
>KN839838.1:500239-555241 GCA_000827185.1 Hydnomerulius pinastri MD-312
GGGGTTGGACGCCAACAGGTCCTTACCATCCGTGTCCAACTGACTACCAACTGGCTGTTCCTCAAGCAACACTTGATGGACAAGAACTTCGTCGTCGTCGAGGTCGCTGTCTGATTCATATTCATAATCTTCGAGAACGGGGGATTGCGCTGCAGAGAGCCCCTCCAAGTCACTTGCAAAGAGGGACTTCAGGGAGTCCGGGAGATCGGCTGTTCACACGTCAGCCACCGCAAATATTCAACAAGGAGCTACTGACGCCCAGCGAAATCAAGATGTGCGGATTTGGCTTTGAGCACTGACGTGTCTGCGTAGACGGGCATCGGCTCCGCGACGTGTCCAGGGGTCAAACGACGGGAGTAGGCGAGGAATTTGGCATCGAACGAGACGCCGCTTTTGAGGGACCGCTCTAAGGCGGAAACTCCAGCTTTCTCCCTTTGAATGCAGGACTGATCGTGGTCCATGTTTACCCACTGCAAAGGTCGCGCAGCGACGTCCGCTCGTATGTCAAAGAAGTTGTCGAGCTTGGAAGAGCGCAGAATAGTGACTTTGACGGTCAATCGTAATTTTTGCAGGATAGAAACTGGCTTAGCAGAATCTATGACCAATGGAACCACCCTGGAGTCGTCCCCAGTTAATGGAAGTTCCGTCGTAGATCCAAGATGCTGGGTCCCGACTGTTGCTGACGATTGACAGAGACAACCACACCCGTTCTGGCACCTGTATCCACCGGGGTAGTCCCCCCTGCACACCCTACACGGGCACATGCATGACACAAAGGATGTTTCCACCTTCACAACGACACCTTCACAACTGCGACGCATATGGTTGGCGCAGGGATGGAAGTGAACTGCCGCCGGCTTCCAACTGCAATAACCATGGGCTGCAGATTTTTTCGGGGTTGGTGTTTTGGGGGCTCTGGACCATAGGAACGAAAATCCCCATCCAACACCAAGGGAAGTGGCAACGAGCTTGACAGAATCGACATTGCCAAAGTATGACTCGCTGTCGACAGGCCAGTCAAAGGAGGATGTGATAGAGCGAGGGTCCCATTCTTCTGAGACCAGTTTTAGCTGATGAACTACGGACATGATTGTAGATACCCTAAGACGTTCATCTGAGGAATAACGGTGGGGATCTGGTCAGTCAGAGTGCCTTTTAGTATCAAATGGCGTGGGTCAGGAGGCGCCGCCCCACAAGAATGGGCACACAAAGCCAAAGGTTTTATCTTGCATCTTCAGGGCAAGGTTGCCAGAATCTGGACCCATTGAATCAAATTTCGTGTTCGTTCGGAACGTGTCTTAGAGTGGATAGTGGCGACGATCATCATCGTTCTTTTAGGGGGTCTACCCTGGCCTCGTGAGCAGTGAAGATACGCCCGCTGCGGGGTTGTGATAAAAAGTCAATCTGGGGGATCTATCCCACCGTGCTATCGATTTAAATTAGCAAGATGCAGGAAGAATCTAGGATGATGTGGTAGTTACCTATACAAAGCATGCAGACGCATTACTCTGGCAGTACAGATCCATAACCCACCTATAGTGAGTATTGATTGAACTGAGGGGATAGCTTCAAGATAGCTCTGACGAGTGTTGCCTTTACAGTCGCACGCTACCAACATATCTATTTTCGCACGCCTGGTACTAACCCGAAGATCGACAGCCTCGATGTCGCAGCCCTCATTGCTCGCTGCGGTACACGATGTACTCGCCACCCCGCCAACATCTGACGAGCGGGTACACCCATCCAGTAATTCATACTCCAAGACTGCTGCACGATTGAATGCGATACTCAACACGACCTCTCAGCTCAGTCATGGATTGACCCAGCTGAGTGCCATGACGCCCTCTGATCAAACGTCCAAGCTTGTAAGCCTCATGAAGCAGCACACTGCTATCTCAGCATCCATCGCGCTTTCACGTGCCGCCACTACCGCTCTCTCCTCAGCTGATCGGCGTGCTGTCTTTCCCGACGCTTCCCTACCTTCCCCCAGCCGGCTTGCTGAATGGGGTCGTGCCGAGGGAATGGAAGCGTTCATCGACAATTCTGGTGTATTAGCCACAACTACCGTCGTTCTGGCAGGCAAAGTCCTTGTGCTCGACATCGACGTTGACGGGGGCGTCGTCGTTAAGACCTCCTTTGCGGTTGGTAACAACGTTTCCAGCGGCACATCTTCAGCACCAGACTTGGATGCGTTTCTTGCTCGAGAAATAGCAAGATGGGCCGATGCAGCTAGACGCGCATTAACGGCTGCAGTGTCTACTCCTGATGCAGAGGATCCCTCGGTCGAAGCTGCTCGTTATGGACGCGCCATACAGGAACATCTGCGCTATCTTATGATGCTTGATTCTTTAGCGGTGACTGAGGGTGAACGCGGCATTCGATGGTTTATGGAACCAGTAAATGCAGCTCAGCATTTCTTTCGCACCCCAAACCTAGCTGCTGGGTGCGTTAAGTTTCTGTTTAGTGCTGCCTTATTGACTCCAGAGAACCGCCCAGGTCGAAATCTCAGCCTCTCGATAAAACTCTTTCTCAACGCGCCCTCCCAATAACGTATCTCAATACGCCATCCCTGTCCTTTCTTGTCTGGCTTTCCCCTCTAGCATACCTTCGCCTCCTTCGATCTTTGCCAATCGAGCAACCCAGCACAACCTCCGGTTCTACGGACATTCCTATGCTCCATCTCACGTCAAGTCTATCTGAAAAGTCGGGCGGAGCAACGATTGCTTCCCTCAAACTTATCCCCTCTTCCGATGCTTTCGGCGTACCTTCCCTTTCGGACGCCCAAAATGACTACATATTCCCCGACACCCCTTCACGCACTTGGGTCCTCGATTTCAACCGACCCTCCACAGCTCAGTCTTTCCCCGCAAATAGTGGTGTAGTCATGTCTCAAAATCGTATGCGTGCCATACAAAATGTCATTGGTGCAGGTATAGATGCAGATATGCTGATGAGCCTAGGTACACCCAGAGGAGCATCTGTCAGCGCCAGCTTGGGCAATATGGGCACCTTCGGCTCCATTGCTTCGCTCCCGGGAATGGGCATGGGCCAGCTCGGATTCAATTCCTTCTCGATGGGCTCGACGCAATCCCAATCAATGGGAATTTCTGGTGGTGGCGTCGGAGGGAGTTGGGTGGATCTGTTGGTGAGTTTTATTGTGCTCTTGGACATACAATATACTTTTTTGTTTGATTACGTGCCTTGCGTTGTCACCCTGCTTCTCGCCCTTCCCGTCTTTGGATAGCCCCATCTAGCGACGGTTTTTGGCTGCGCATCTGAAGGCAATTTCATATAGAGGGGCGGCGCAGCTGTGCTCGCCGTTGAGATGGCCGTACGGTTTTTTAATGTTGTGTCCGACTGCATTCATTCGGAATGGAAGTTTCCTGTGCCTATCTCGCTTCACACATGCCTTTCTTTCTTTTTGAAGTCCCTTTTTCTACTTCATGTCCTGTGTCTGCTAACGTTGCACCGCATAGTTGAATGAAGGGACATCCTCAGATTATTACAAGGCCACCTGCGTGCGTGCTCAGACTCTTGAAAGACTTCAGCCAGATGCTGACCGTTTCGCAGACATCACCGAGCGGAGCCCACCCGCCCCTAAATTTGCGGCTGACAGCGCCGCAAGAACCCGGTTTTTTGCTCCAAAGGGTTCCTGTGAAGAGTGCCAGCCAGGTTTCGCGCATTCTAAATGTAAGTTACCATTATCTCAGAAGAATCAGGGACATGTTGAAGCTTCCATTTCTTCACAGATCGTGAGGGAGCAATGTTGGCTGAACGAACTTTTGGGTATGCTCCAATGGACACCTGATGGTGTGGCTCCTCCCTCCCAGGGACCGATCAGCTCGACTGCTGAATCAGCCCCACCTTCCGGGGAGGGATCGGTATCAGAGGAGCTCCTGGCGTCTGTCCTCGCTGGGACGATTAGTCCACATTCCATTCCCGTATCTGTCTACCTTCCATCCACCTCGCTTCCATCGCTCGCACAAACGAACCCCAATATGTCACATTTCGGACTCGGCGGACTGGGCGTTGGACCTCCTCCAGTTTCCGGCGGGTCCAGCTCTGGTAGCCTTTTTGGGTCAACAGATATGGAGATGGAGATGGAGATCCCCGGGCTGAGTATGAGCATGAACTCTGGGATCGATATTACCATGGCTGGGATGGGTATGGAATTGACGAGTTCCCCAGTCCCGTCTCACCCCCCACCGATGATCATACTCTCAAGTCCAGCAAGGGCCCCGGCAGCGGGACTTGTAGAACTTAGAGTGTCGTTTGAGGTGAATAACGGGAGTGGGGGAACTGGAACCGAGAGTGGGGTTAAAGTTGAGTCATTACCTGGAGTTGATACACGCGGAATGGACGAGGTCGTGAGGCGCGGTGGAATTTGGGGGCTACCAGGCAGGATTTGGGCTGCGAGAGGTTTCAAATAGCACAGGTAACATATAACAGAGGCGCTAATCTCCAAAACAATCTTGCAAGACGTAATGCAATGGCGAAAGCCAGGGGACTTCACCAGACAAACGGACAACAGCAGAAGAAGCCAAAAAGAAAGTGATCTACATCCAAGTACAAATATCTTCATGTCTCGAACCGGAGAACCCATTATACCCTGGCTTGCGAGAGCAGCTGGAACAATGCAGCGAGCGCCGTGACAGAATGCGGCAATTTTCCTGTTGCCAACTCCGTCAATTTAGCTGTCAAAGCTTGCTGCAACTCGGGCTCGTTGCGATATTCTACGAGCAAGTCCAATTCCATTTTCTGAATGTCAGGGTATCTGTGTGGATGAAAAATTGTGAGCCCTATGGTGATAGTGACGATGCAGCCATCAGCGAACCTTGAGGTGAAGTACGAGAGGGCCTCGTCAACAATGTTGGATTTTGATAAACTACTCTTGACTGCGTCGAACGCTTGCTTCTTCAGGTCTTCCATGGAGAGCTGCCCAACGCATAAGAACAGGCTCGACTATATTCAACCACATGTGTAGAAGACGAGGACATGCCTTGTCCGCTAGGCGATACATAGACTTCGGCGAACAGAGAGGTGGACTCCCTGGGACTTGCCGAGGAAACTGGCTTCGAGGCATCTGTGACTTTATGGGAGAGAATGCCACTTGGCCTGTGTAGCAGTAGTAAATGAACGCCCGCCACCTGACACAGGGTTTTCAGTGAGCATAACCAGCGTACAAAAGTGGCTTTCAACTCACGTTTTGTAGGCGGCGCATTTTACCTGGATCGCCTGGCTAATGCTGTCGTGTCCCTCGGAATTAATGCTTTCCAAGATCTCCGAGTCCGCGATGGAATCAATGTAAGGCGAAGCTGATCGAGCAGTTTCTTGATGATCCGTACCTAGGGGACAGGAAAGACCATCATTTTAAAAACCTAACATAAATAGACTTCTTGAAGAGGCACACGCACCAGCGAGAGTTACAGAAGGAGCGGAGTTGCCAGTGGCAGAAGATTGGATTTGATCCAAGTCATCGGGCTCAACAGCGGTAACTATTTCGCTAACATCCTCAATGATGCTCTCGCGTTCATCGATGTCACTGTCACTGCCGTACTCGTACTCGTACTCTCGCAGTTCAGGTAGCGGAAGGTCACTCTCGACGACTTGGGCAAAATCAAGAGAATTTACTGGAACGAGAAAGGGTGAGACAGAGTCACAGTGACATTTCTTCGCTTACGAATATCCAACGCTGGGCACACTTCTTCCAATACGCTGGAATGAGCATATATGGGAAGGAGGTCGAATAGCTTTCTGGAACCCTCCAGCTTGGAGTTCACGAGGAATTTGGTGTCAAAATATACACCGGTGCCAAGAGCACTATCGAGAATACGCGATACTGCGGAGCTGCGATAACAGGGGTGTAGTCCAGGGAGAGAAGGTGACAGAGAACTAGCAGGAGGAGGCCGCCAGCCGAACGAGGAGGAAATTCCGAATAAGTCGCATGGGACGGACCGATCCACGATGGTGACTTTGATGGTAACATCGCAGTCGCAGATACGGTCGAGTGATTGGCCAGACCAAAGTCGGACACCCTTCCCGTCTGGTGGGCCACCACGAAGCGCAACCTGATGTTCTGGTAGGTTGACGCTCGTAGGTCCATCCACAGGAGATTGTGGCTTAGTGGCCACATCCACCACACTCCGCGGTATCATCGTCGTTTGGACGCTCATGATGGCACCCTCCCATGAGCTCTCCATTGCCTGGGGTAAAAATACGAGCTCAGGCCGGGCCGTTCCTTTGACCCTTTTTCCCCTACGGAGGGCTGTCGCACCCCGTATGTTTAAAGCGAGCTGCCAGCCTGCTCCGCAGTTCTGACTGCGTATTACCGAGCTGCTTTTTTGGAGTGAGATACGAGACTTAGAGGGGAAACGAAAGGTTGTTGCAATAGATTGGGAAGTCCATATCTCCTCAACCTTCTCTATGGACACTGGACCAGGTGTGAATTCGGGGGAAGTGGTCATGGGGATGTAAGTGGGACTCTTCGTGGCGGTTGTGGTTGAGTGCTTCAGTCCTAGCCCTATCTTGTCGGTGAGTAAGATGGGACAGGGCACGCACAATTTTGGGGGCGTAGTGCCATCAATCCCTCAGCAAAGTTCCCGTTGGTTTGAACAAACAAGGAAGCATGAGGTGGCTGCATGATTATACCGCTGACTGCGAGGATCCCCCTTTCCAGCCGTATTAGGGGGTAAACGAGTGCTTCAGGGTCATATCACAACACGTGGTCCAGTATCATATTCGAGACACTACGCCGAGATAGCGGCGCTGTGCAAACATCGTGACATCATGTATGGCGTAGCAATCTTGCTTTGACTGCGCGGATTTCGGGGATATGTCAGGTAGTAATATTGTGGCTGGGTGATTGCATCTTAGACACATACGGCGATGTTCATAAGTGAGGTAGGGCCACGTGCGTGGCAATGCCCGCTACCCGTTGTGTGCACCGCATATTCATGTTATCTAATATCTCACGATTTGGTATTACAATGACGATGATTGTTAATGCTCGTCGATGGTTAATGCTCGCACTAGATGGGCTGTATGGAGAGAGAAAGACGCAAGCGAGTGATGGCGTCTGTGAATACAGCGCGGTTATATACTAGTAATACACCATCGAAAGTGGTGCGCAGCGCGTCAGTTGCTAGCAAACGACCTTCGTATTCCCCTGAAAACATTGCGCGAATATGTCCCGATTGCCGCGAACGCGATAGAGAGCGGGCAACTTCCAACGATACCCTGCCAACCTCGGCGTCGATATCAGATGTTGCTTGAACGATAGTACCTGCGAGAATTACACGTCGTAGGCATGTTTGCTATGAAGAAACGATACCCCTGAAGAGCAAAGTCGTTCAGGCTATCATGGACTCTATTACATAATCTAAAGCCACCGGTTCAAAATGTCGTTCGTTGGCGTATGGGAAAAAATTAGTGCATCACAATACCCACTACCAGGGTAGCGGGAATTATGCATGCTAGATACTGAGATAACGAGGTAGTTGAGAATCAGAGGACCGAGGGTGAAACAAATACTACGGCTAGAGATGTAGGGTGGACCTGGGTAGACTCGATATACCTGAGACGCGTACGAGGGCAAGTGATATAACTCCGTGACGCCCACAGAGCTGCATCGCGGTGCAAGCGGACCTTGAAAGGGCTGTAGTAAGCAGAGCTGTCATTTGGGGAGGCAGATACGACATCTTGTGGGATCGCAACAAAGCTCCATCGTTAGAAGCGTGATGAAATGCAGGCGTGCTTACGAGTTCTTGAGTTTGACTGGAAAGTTCAACGGGAAAGCTGACAACGGATGCCGACTACCCGAACAAGGCTCGTATTGCTGAGACCCCTTGCAGAGTTGAGCTCACTTGTTTGACTCTTCTGTTGATAGTAAAACTTCATCATAAGGGTAGAGTGAGGCTAGAAGTCACCTACGATCTACTTCGGTATCCTCGACGAATGGCTTTTCTGGCTAGGTGCCAGTACAGTAAACAACCTCGCTTTCGTTTCGTAAGGGGGAGTTTACAACCTAACCAAAGGAGGGTCAGAACAACGTGAGATATCACGACTGATATATCGTGTGAACTGACCTGCCAGTGGCCTGGAGAACTTTGAGGAGGGTGACTCGAAAGTCGAGGTTGTCACCCAACTTGCGCCACTGTGCCTGACGTTGTGGGCACAGATCGACGAACTTGACAGCTCGAACAACCAGAGAGTGCCGAAGTTGGATTCTATGTTCCCAGCTTCCAACAGCTTCCAACTCGTGTTAACTGTTCCTAGTACAATTTGCTAATTCGCAGACTGCCCGACATCCCCGAGGCACACTCCGTTCGCACCTTAGAAGCCATCCAGAGTTGTGGGCCTTCCCTACATTGCAGGAAGGCTGTTCCCAACTGCTGTGAGCATTTGATCGGTTACAGTAGAGTTTCATAACGATGTCAAACCCAGCCAGTGACTGAATCTCATGCCAGGTCAGGCAGGGGGAACGCACCAGCCTGCAATCAAATCAGCCTTACAAGAATCCATGAGAAGCCACCGAGCTGCCAGTGAGTCTGCACTGAATTTTCTTGCGATTCGGACGCACGTTTGGTAACATCACGAGCAGCCCACCACTAGTATCGCACAACCGTTATATTGAAGGAAGGCTAGCTCACGGTCTGTCCTCAGAAACAGTAACATCGACCACAATAATTAGTGCTAGCAAGTGAAGAACTACAGATTTGAAAAGCTGAAACCGATGCATCGTGTTCGTAATGCTACCTAATAGGGGGCTGAGCGCTGAGCGCTGAGCACTTCTAAAGATCAAGCGAGCTTGTCAAGACATCGCACCGCTTAGACATCGACTTCGCTTCTTTTGGCTACGGCTTCTCTTTGCTCTTTCCTCCAAATGCGCACTGAAAACTATTATCCGGTCTGCAACAGTTACCCATATTAGCAGCTCTGACTCACCGCGATGCCACTTACGATTCTTGAAAAGCATACCACACCACGCTTAGAATGACGATTCCGGTCAGCTCAAAAGTCTGATTCACAGGTGACGCACTTTATAACCGAAGGGGCACAAAATCTATTCGGTCTATTTGTGGCCCTCGTTTCTCGTTGTCATCCTCGACCACCCACCTCGAGCAGCCTGCATCATGATTTTGGGCTCTCTCAGCCCAACTTTCTTCTATGCGGGTGTGATCTCAGTGATCCTCCCAGTCATAGTACTCCTCTTCAAGGTGTCCAGAACTACAAAGCCACCATTTCCCCCAGGTCCAAAGCCTTGGCCGTTCATCGGCAACATCTTGCAGCTTAATACTGCTGAACCGTGGCTGACTTATACGAAATGGAAAAAACAGTTTGGTCCGTTCACCTTCCCCCTGGTCTCTCCCCGTGCTTGTTGCCTGAAAGCCGGCAGGCGAGGTGTTGCACGTTCGTCTTCTAGGCCAAGACTTTGTCATCCTCAACTCGGAGAGGGCCGCCAGAGCCCTGCTAGACCAGAAGTCTTCGATTTATTCCGACCGTCCAGTGATCTCAACAGCCGACTTGTACGCTCCCATTCTTATTTCCATGAGATGACACTGACAGTCTATAAAGTTACGGCGTTGGTTGGAATACCGTCTTGCTACCGTACGGTAATGAGTGGAGGCTTCATAGAAAGCTTTTCCGCCAAAGCTTGCTTGCGGAGTCGACAGATGTACAGCGTCAACTCTACCAAAACAAGGCACATACATTAGTCACAAATTTGCTTGAAACTCCTGAAAGCTTCGAAGCTCACATAAAGGGGTACATCATTATTGCCTCACGCACTTCGGAATCTAACGGTATCGTTCCTATCACCATCAGCTTCGTTGCCTCCATTGTCCTAGCACTTGCACATGGCTATGAGATTGCGTCATTAGACGATCCAATGTTCATTGCCGTAAAGGAGCTTGTCGCACTACTTGAGAAAGGACTATCCCCTGAACGTGCAGCTGTCCTATCTGCTTTCCCCTTTCGTGAGCACATTTCGTTTTCATCTTATTTCCAGGACACTGATTTGATCGATCAGTTGGACAACTTCCCACCTGGTTCCCGGGCTCTGTGTTCAAACGTGAGGCCGTCCAATGCCGAAGATTAGGGGCCCAGGTCCTGGAAGCACCATTCAATCTCGTGAAGCAGCAACTGGTGCGCTCGCTCGCTACAAACATGACCACCGCGATGCTGAACAGCACCACAGGCTGCAGGAACGGCTACCCCCTGTTTAGTCGCTGATTGTTTGACAAATATCACAGAGAAAGATGACCCGGAAAAGTACGAAGCCGCGATCAAGGGAACTGCTGGTACCATCTTCTGCGGTGAGCTCCTGAATTATTGCATAGGAACGTTATCATTCATCGTGCTCTCCCTAGCTGGTTTCGAAACTGTATATGTTCCGAATTCTTTAATAGTCTCCATTGATTTGTTCCTTTCTTCAGAGTTCGGCCTCATTGCAAAGCTTTATCCTCGCTATGCTCCTATATCCAGAAGTTCAGACGAAGGCGCAAGCGGAAATTGACGCCGTGATCGGAATCTCTAGATTGCCTACGTTCGAAGACAGGGCTTCGTTGCCGTACATTGATGCCATTCTCCGCGAGCTCTTCCGGTGGGTCCCTTCTGTCCCGCTTGGTGAGTTTCTATCATCCAGCACGCCTATTGTTTAACGCCACGACATGAAAGGTATCCCGCACGCTACGACGAGCGATGACGTCTATGAAGGTTATTTTATTCCTAAGGGTAACTAGTTCTCGAGACATGGTGTGTCATTTAAATTGGATTTAATCGTTCTTTTCCAGGGGCAGTCATAGTTCCGAATGTTTGGTAAGTATTGCATTCTTCCAGTGTCATAGAATAAACTATAAACATGCTACCATTCGCCTATTTACAGGGCAATGACCCGCGATGAAGACAAATACGAGAATATCGAGGACTTCATCCCAGAACGACATTTTACAGCAAACGGCTCACTCGACTCAGAACCAATTTCCAACCTCGTTGGCTTCGGCCTCGGAAGGCGCATTTGTGAGGCGCAGCCTTTTAAACTCTGTGCTCTATCCTGATTCGCACAGGTCCCGGGAGGTTCGCCTCCGAAAGTCTGATGTGGATAGCAATGGTGTCTATCCTAGCCACTTTCCGCATAGTCAAGGCCAAAGATGCGAATGGACAAGAGATCGGCGTAAAGAAAGAGCTCACGCATGGCATCGCAATGTAGGTGATCTTCCGTTCTTCACATCACTCGCTGCTGACAGATTCTTCGATTTCAGCCATCCTGTACCATTCCCGTGTACGTTTATCAGTCGCTCAGAAGAGAGGGAGGAAGCTGTGAGAGCCTCGGGTCCCCTGGCCTGATTTGCCGGTGTGTAAGGTGGACTTATTTTTTCTTTTCGTGTCGGGTGCCGAAGTATTTCACGCCAGCCCATGTACTCAGTGTATATCATTTCGTCACCTGTACAACAAAACTCGAATCATCGGTAGACTTTTCGTCGATAACCTGTTGCAGGTTTTATCCATTTGCTTCAACGATGCACATATACATATTATGAAACTGAGGTCTTAACAGTACAACGTCGTACCTATCCTGGACGTACAGTGGGACAGTAAACAGACAACAAGAGACTACATGGTGATACAGCCTGAAGGTTGGGGTAAGGACACAGAACAGGATAATGCAGTGAAAGAGAAAAGGACAGCTAAGCAGATGTTTCTGTGGATGGATTCAACTTATCCATGATAGCGGTGAGAACGGCATGTGCCCATGGCTTCTCGCCATTCGACACTGCCTTCAGTTGAAGCCTGAGAGCCAATGAAACTTCGGGTGACTTCCTTAGTTTCATTACTTCATCCACTTCCAACTTGCTTATATCAGTGTACCTATAACAACGCGCCGATGCATCAGCATGTCTCATATAGGAGTAGCAGGAGGACAAACTGAGCAGTAAACCAAGAGAAAGCTTCTTCGATGATATTATCCTTTGATAAACCCTTTCGAATGGATCGGAACGCAAGCTCTTTCAGTCTTTCATCTCCAACCTATTATACGAAGAATCAGTCAGTTCGCACAGCGCAGAAAAATGCTCCTATCTGCCTTACACTGACTGCGAGTCGATACATCGATTTCGGCGAACAGGAAGCGGAAACTCCCGGATCGGAGGCGGGGGAATTCTTTGTAACGGGACCCTGCGACTTCAGAGGAAAGAAGGAGACCTGTCCGGTGTAGCGGTAATATATGTACGAGAACCATCTAGAAAGACATGAGACCAGGAAGAAGCTGTTATGGTTGGTGATACCGACGTTCTGTATGCTATGCCCTTCACGAGCACCATTGGACATGTACTGACAGAATATGCTGGAGGTTCGGATTCGCTTGGGAATCCGTGAGAGGTACGTCTACCCACCCCACCCCCTGATGTGCCACTGTCTGTCAGAGTGATTGTATCACGAACTTGAAGGAGGCCCACGTACTCGGCGATGAGGATGGCCCGGACTCGAATTTGCCCGGGAAAGCGTCGTGTTCAAACGATTTATCTTCATCTTCATCTTCATCGAGGTCACTATCCTGCTCGTAGTCGTACCCATGAAGCATGGAATTCTCGTTGATCTGGTGGTCGCTAGTCATATTGACCAAAAAAGGAGCTGCTAATCCAGCTGTATTGTTTCCTCCTGTGATTGCCGCCTGACTTGAGAAGGAGGAAAACCCGCTAGTGGCTATCTTACCAGGAGTGGACTTGGGTAATACCAAACCAAGGCTGAGATTATTTGCATACACGACGCGCGGCACGCCAGCAGACGTTCCAGGACGCTTTGTGGAGAAAACGTAGAATTTGGTGTCCACGAAGTCGCCGCTCTCCATGGATTGCTTCACCGCTACAGCCGTCCCCAACAAAGGATCTGCTGCAACTCGTGGACTTTTGGCTTTTGCTGATACGGTTATCGATACATAAGGGTGTGCGGCGAGGTGTGCAGGCGACCATGATCCGAGGAGTGCGGGCTGCCCATGGCCAAAGTCCAAGATCTTAGCTGTTCTCTCTTTAAGCCCCTCGGCACTCTTGTCATCGCTATCTTTCAAGACAATGCTGACATACGCTTCGTCTTGTTCGGTGTGAGAGTGGTTGTGGTCAAGATACACCCTCACTTTCGCAAACCATTCGTGTGGGTTGTAGGATATGCCGAAACGCCACCCTAGTCCGAATGTATCGCCGTACACTACAGTGGAATCTCCTGAAGAGCAGGCAGTAGGGCGCCCATCCTTGATATCGATGCGAAATATGGAGGTGACGGTGTCCGATAACTTCTCCATTGCTCCTAATTAGCCACAGTTAACGGACGATGGTAATCGTTCAGGACTGTGGCTGAGAGAATGAATGGACGATAGCTATGACAGTGAACCTGGCAAGGGAGGCGACCCAAGGACAAGCGCAACCTGACTTGAAGCGCCAGTTCTCGTTGAAGGCCGCAGCATTTGCACTTGGTGCCACGGTGATCTGCGCAGCCCAAGAAAAGCAACGAATCCATTGGCGCGTCTATTCTGCTAGACATGGAGACTGATGACGATAGAGCCTACTAAACTTCTGAATTTTGAGAATAGCCGGACACTAAGCTTCGTTGCAATTATTTGTGTGCCATCGATTGTGGGGGGAAGAAAGCTTCCAGTTTGACAAAGTCTTTAATTTTTGGATCTGTCAGCGACTCGGAGTACCTAGTAACCCAAGTGTGGTGGCAAGGATTTACCCACAACCTGCCTCTGGAAGGTGTTTAGGATGATGCATCAGAAATCCTCCCAAGATCGCCACTCGGCCAATCCCATCGCCTTTGAGCGGAGAGTTGTCAAGATTGTAAAGGCGCGTAGTTTGTCCCCTACCCAGACCAAACCCGATCCTTCCTATTCCTGCGATCTAGCTGGGTTGTATCATACTGGCTACATCACTTTCTAGCCCCAAGCTGAAACCGCTGGCAATACGGTCAACTCAGTGCGTCGTGCATAAGGGCAATATTAACTTGAATCTTGGAGATGAAAAAGGTGAGTTTCAGGGCTCCACAAGCAGGCAGAACCACCGGCAACGAGCCAGTAAGCCCAATATCCGTGGACCGCTGTCCCCTTCAACAACCTGCGACCTGCTATTGCCAGTTTGCATGAGACAAGACAAGGAATACAACCGAAGTTGTTGATGCTTCGGATGTAAGTGCAAAACAAACTTTTGGCGATTATGTTATTAGGCCACCATGAGAGGAGCTGGACAACTTCTGCTAAACATCGGACACAAATGACTGACCTATTGTCTAAAAGGCTAAATTATGAATACTTTACTTCTGCTGGGTAATCCAGGAGTCATCATGAAAGTGCCTGTCCGCCAACTTGAGGCATTCATCAAGAAGCCAAGTATACGGTGATGATATCCGCTATCACAGGAACCGAAAGTATGGCCGGCTTCTAGCCTGGTGGTTCAGTGCTTCCGGTGATAAGGTCAACTTGAACCTTCGCACATGATGAATGAACTGTGGAGAAGATCTTCGCCAGCACGCAAACATGCGGCGACCTAAGAGTATGCGCGCCACGCTTCATCCACCGCACGCTCTCCGCAAAAGAGTTGCGTGGGGCCGGTCCGTAATCCATTGAGTGACAGTAGGGACCTGGTAGCAAGTACACTGTCTATTCAAGATAACAGGCCGCCTTTGAACTCCCAAGTTAACATTGAGTACTTACTGGGGCTACATCTCTGGGTGAGGACCGTCATATAGACAAGCCCGGCGGTTTTGCATCACCTGCGCCTGTTGTTTTTTTCGGAGACATGCACCACCGACTGCCTGTTGAAAAGTCGACAAGACGAGGTGATATTATGAAGCACCACTCTACGCAAGCGCAGCTCACTCCGGCGAATATAACTCACGTCCGCACACTAGACGATCCCAGCTGACGATCGCCTCCGTCCAGCGCAGTGAATAACCACATATTACGTATATGCCACAGTCAGGATCAGCTAGTCGCAACCACTCACCGTGCCCAAAACCGAAAAATGAAGGCAGGTGGGCTCGGGGACTGCATGTTTCCTGTCAACGGTCACTTGAAGACGGTGCAGAACGTCGCCAGGGTCCCCCGCATTCAGAACGTGTGTGATGATCGTCAAAATCCACAGGCTGACATTGAGTGAACACGCACAAGAGGCAGATGCAATAGCATGTGTGATCTTGTATTAAGGGCGATGTGATGCACCAATGATGCACACCCACACACCCTTCCGAGCGACAGCGCGATCACCAGCGAGATTGACCTGGTGGTTGAGGAGGATAAGTGAAATCCCGCTGGGAGACGATGTGGCCAAGCCTTTGGGCTATTCGTGGGTACTGAGTTGCCAAGAGGCCTTAGCAACCCAATACAGAAAATCGACTATTTTCCAATGTGGCCGAAGGATACCACTATCCCCCAACGGTTTGATAGTGGGTCATCTCAGATCACTTTTAATAATCACAAGTCAATCACAGGTGAGGGTTTCCTGCCTTTCGTCCCGATCATGAATCCTGAGGACCTGAAATGTCGAAGATCGGATGCGGCTGAGGCTGGAATCGCAGGCAACAACAGTGACGGAGAAAGAGTCGACAATTAAAAGTCGGTAGTCTGAGCACCATCAAGTAGACAAGTTCATTGTTGCAGGCACATCGCTCCCTGCGTTACAAGCTCTGTACTTGTGTTAGCCTCGTGATCAAACTTCAAAGCGACGAGCGGAAGTGCCACTTGCCAGTAGCGAGATGACCGTGACTGTCCAGTCACCCAGCGTCAGGTTGCATAGCACACTTCATTGATGACTGGTGTGGAGTTAGCTTACTTTGCTTAGCTCAGGGCAAAGGATAATCAAGGGTGCTTGTGATGCGTTGATGCCTCGTAACAGCAAGCTTAAGCGCAGCGGAGCGCCGTCCGCCCCGGGACCTGACAGATCGCACCCCGGGATTGTGAACGATAGCCCATTTAATTGATCAAGTTGAACCTCTTGACACCTGACGTTGATACGACAGGATGCGACAATTGCCCGTGCGCACCGATGTTTAGTGGATGGCCATCACGTGGAGGTGTACCACGGACTCACTTTACAACTACATAACGGACGCAACGTGGCGTTCCTTAGTCGCTGTGCAATACAAGGTGCGCATGTGGTAGGCATGAGCACGTTTGTTCGGGAATGTTCTGGTAGCTGTAAGCAGTGGAAAATCCAGAGACGTGTCGTCAGGCTTCGACGTGTACGCGAACGCAGAAGACTGAAGCTGCTAAGGTACGTGCGCCACCATGCTGCAGCAGGCGCTCGAGCTACGACCCGCTAGAGCCATGCGCTCCGAGCTTCAAGAACAACTTCGGAAAAAAGCCCGAAAATTGCGCATGGCGGAGGAAAGGTAAGGAGGTGCCCTTGCAGGTCTCGGAGGAAATTTCTGGGTAAAGCGATCAGCCACTGGAAACCTGCAGACCAGAATCCAGAACCATGTCACTGAACAGACTTTTTCGCCAAATCCCTAAATTCCAGCAGTTGTTCACTCGGAATCAAAAGGACACTGGAAGCATACTGTGAACTGACATCCAACACGTTAAATCTTGAGGCCCCCCCGAAGTCTCAAGGGACCTGAGCATATGCACAGATCCCTCAAACAATCAAAGTTTCGCCCGAATGAACGGTCAGACACACATGCGCAGCGCTCCTGAGAAACAGGAACGACAAGCTCCTCACGAAACCATGAACCTTGTGTCAAAGATGGCACGTGCCCTACCGCATGTTAGTGGTTAAAGATAGAACAAAGAGCAACTTTCATCAGATTCTGGACGTACGGAGTCACCCCAAGGTGGCGAAGAACGAAGAACTCGGTTGAGCGGATAGATTTGACAATTTGAAAAGGCTGGACAGAGAAGATGTTGATGGACTCATGGAGTGTGTTTCCCGATGAAAACCCCGTCCGCGGGCCGTTCCTTCTTAGTCCACGGAGAGAACTCCAATCAGAAACCTCGAGGTTGCCAGAAGTCAGACGAACCTGACACTGGGAATGTTAATAGTCAAGAACTGGCACAAGAAATAAGAAAAGGAAACTTCATCACGAAACGCGAAGCGCTCCTCGTTGTTGATCGTTGCCGTCGCGTCCAAGCTCGCCGCACCTCTCGGAAAGGCAGATTAGATGGCTCACAGCATGATGTACAGAATCCAGCTGCTTTTGAGGCGCCCGGGATGTCGCGAGCGAGATCAAATTCGAACATAGGCGAAGTTTTGGGGCAGGGATCATTAACATATCGACCGCAAGGCGCACGCCACAGACTTGTGACACCCCCATGGAATTCAGGCATACAATACTCTAATTGGGACACGGCGAAAGGTTTAAGGTAGCATTGACATAACCGGAAACAAACCCAAGGTTGGTTTTCACCCCGACGTCAGCGAGGTATATCGAGCGTGTCGAAAGCGTGCCAGGCTGCCAGGGTGATAGAGAGTGACAGAATCGCCGCTCGCCCTCTGAACTTGGTAATATCCGCAAGACGTCACATTCCTGTAATTCTACAGGCACAGTCCAACACAAGTACCAGCATGGCATACTTGAATTCAAGTTGTCTGGCCAAGCTTCACGCCTTTTCGTAGTTCGACGACCTGTCTGAGGCCGTCGCCGGATATGACACAAAACCGGATCAATAAGGATATCCTTTGCCCGAAATGATGGACGCTCATGCGTGCCGAACTTCCATCCGCTGACGCTGGTCAACTTACACACTTCATAGCCGGGATATGGGTGTCACCGAAGCCGGCAACTTGAACATCGGGAACGCCTGCTCGAGCACACGGCGTTTGTCCGTCAGGTGCCGCCACCGACGCCGCAGTCGGGCTTCAACTTCTACTCTTCTCGCTTACGCTCCGCTGGCTGACGGCAACGGAGCCAAGAGTTGAATCCAAGGCAAACCTTGAAAGACTCCCGCCTGACTTGGCAACAGCCCACGCCCTTGAGGCAGGTGATACGGGAGCTATAGATGGGCCGTGTAATATAAGTCTGAGATACCACATGGTGCATATGTTCTGACGGGGGTAGTTGGACGTAAAAGGGAAGGAGAGGTGTGGGTGATTGCTTCTGGGATCGGGTTGGGCTGGGACTTGGATGAATTGGGTACATGTGGTGCGCTGATGAATGTGCGTGTGGTGGGATTGTAATGGAGAGATTAGGTATCGTAGAATGCGTATGGGACTGGACAAGAATGATGGTATTAGGTTTTGGAATTGCAAGGGGAGAAACGGACGGGAATAGCAGGAGGCAGGGGATGGTGGCGAAGAGAAGGGCGCTGGGAGCCCTGTTGAGATGGCGAAGTGGAGCAGGAAGCGCGGGGGCAGAAGATGAAGTGTGTGCACGCGGATCACATAGAATTCCAGCCTAGTCAACAATTGCATCTCACTAATTCAAGATCTAAAGTCACATCTATGAGTGCGATTGTGCTACATGGAACATTTGAATGCACAACGCAAGGCGGTGCGTACACGCGTAAAGAGGAGGCATGGTAGTTGGTAAGTAAGTAAGCCAAAGCAAGGCAGCAAATAAGCGTGCATGCGATAGAGCGCGTGCGTGAAGAGACAATGCAATGTGCCGTTGTGTCAGAGGGAAGGTGTGTTGCAGGGGAGGCTGCGGAATGAGGTGATGCGTTACGGCCTTTGCGGAGTAAGATTAGAAAGAGGAGTCTAGAATAATGAAAATGTGTCGCGTGGACCGACATGCGAGATTTGGGTTGGCGATTGTGACAGCGACCGAACACAAGCGGGAGAGGTGCAGTTGAAGGGGCTTCACAATATTAGGCGTTAAGAGGGTCTGAGGCCAAGCTTTGATCTGGAACATGGGTTGGATACTTGGAGGGGAGGTGTCTACATGTTGAAAGGAAACCTGAGATGAATCTTGAGGTTTTGTCGATCCCGAAATGGAAGAGGTGAGATAAGCCCGCGCGGGAGATGTGGCTGAATATGGGCAGTGTGTGACAGAGTGTGACTGGGAGCATGTGGTTGTAATTGTTGGCTGTTGTTGGATCTGGGTAGAGAGGTGTTTGTGATTTTGATCCTCATTTTGGGAGTCAGGCTGTTCAGGACTTCCTTCCTCTCCTCCCAACGTTTGAAAGTTACAAAAGTCACTTTCGTGAGTTCGTCTTATACCCTTCCGTTTTCTAACTTCATCTTTTGCTTACTTGTTCTTTTCTTTTCGCAGATTCGAGCTTTCCCGCAGCGACGACGGGCTCAATCTCGTTCCCGGGGTCATCGAACGGATATTCCCGTTGTTGCGTCTCCTCCTCCCTGGACTCTCCTCTTCCCCCTCCCCCTCCCCCTTCCCGAAACGTGTCCTGCTGCCCTCCTCTTTCTTCCCCTTTTGAAAGCTAACTAGATTCTTGTTATTCCCCGTTGCTGCATGTATTTCGGCCCTGGCTCTCTCAGACTCACAGCCGGTCTCGTCTGATCCCATCACCCCTCGCGTCGCTTCTCGTCCTCAGCGTCGTTATCACCATTATTTGTCTGTCTCCCACCTGCACGAGCTCATGTTGCAGTATTCGGCACAGCCAATCCCCCTCCCCCTTCCGTATAAGTCCCAGCCAGCCCGTAAAGATATCCTATCAGACACTCGCCTTAATGACTCCCACACTCATCAGCAGCAGCAGCAGCAGCAACAGCAGCAACAGCCCACTCCCTCTTCCCGATTATTCAACAAACGTTTCACGAAAGATGTTATTCGCCCAGCTCGTCCTTCCTCGTCTCCACAGCAACAACAGCCTCAACTGCAATCGCAAGTTCAACAGCAATTACATGTAAACCATTCGTCGAATCAGCATTCACCACTTTCTATTCCTATTTCACTCCCAACTTTGTCCCCTTCACGTTCCCCATCTCCCCTCCCTTCCCCTCTCCCACGATCGTCTTACTTCTCCCCCAAATCGGCCAGTCCTCTGTCCATCCCCAGTCCTCTCCCAATTTCAACTCCGCTCCCTCTTCCAGCCTCATCTTCTCTTCGTCCCCGCGTTGCTAAATCGGCTGCCTCAACTAGACCAAGCACAGCACGGCGGTCGTCTTCCGCTTCGTCTATTATCGAAGACGTTCTCGCTCCAGGCGATCTCATCGGGGAAGACATTGCCTTGCAGGGGCAGCTCGTACGCCCCGCATCAGCGCCTTTCACGCTTACCAGGGATGACGCTGGGCTTGCAAAGGAGTTTGAGGTTGTTCGAAGACTAGGCACGGGCTCGTACGCCGTGGTCTATCTCGTGCGCGAGGTGCTATCGCGCACAGCGCCTTCTGAGGATGGTCATTGTGGCGTACTCGATTTTGGAGAAGGAGCTGCTCAGTCCAAGAGCTACATTACCTATGGACGGGATTTTGCTCTCAAGTGTCTGAGCAAGGCTAACCTGGACGAGGAAGCCCTTGCTGCTCAGATGTCAGAGGTGAGTGGCCCGTGGGAATGTTGCTCTAAGTTGCCTGCTCACCGTGCTTCTCGCACAGGTCACGATACATCAGTCTCTCCGGTCGCACCCAAACATCGTTACGCTGCACCGGACACTCGAGACCCCGGCTTTCTTACTTCTCTTGTTGGAGTATGTGCCAGGCGAGGATTTGTTCTACTTCCTTGAGCAGGCACGTGACCATTATGAGCCGACGCCTGTCTGTCCCGACGAGTCCTCTTCACCCTCACGCACGCCGCCGACGCCTTCGCTTCTTGCTTCTCTCCATCCTGCTCAGCTCTTGAGCCCGACGCGCCTACGACTTATTGCACGCATGTTTGCTCAAATTTGTGATGCCGTCGCCTCCTGCCATGAGCAAGGTGTCTTCCACAGGGACATCAAGCCTGAGAACTTTATCGTCACCGATGGTTTTGTCAACGGGGAGCGTCGTGTCGTTGTGAAGCTGACCGATTTCGGGTTATCAACGACCGAGGAGGAATGTTCTGATATGGACTGTGGGAGCGCTCCGTACATGAGTTTCGAATGTAGGAACAACGTTGCTCCGACATACAGGCCTGCTGCTGCGGATGTGTGGTCGCTGGGGATAGTATTGATCAACATGTCAGTCGTTTTATTGCAACGATCAGGGCGTCTATTCACTGATTGCATCACAGGCTGTATCATTACAACCCTTGGACGGATACTGCTGAGGGAGTTTGCTCTTCATTCACCCTCTTCCGCCATCATGGCTCGAACTTCTTCATGCAGCGGTTCACTGGTATGACTGCTGCTGTCGCTGACTTCCTCGCTACGAGAGTCTTTACTCTTCCACCCTCTGCATCATTCTCGCTTTCTCCCATAGCTCACGCCACGCCTGTGACTGCCCGTGAGTTCGGTGCCTGGATCAAGGATCTGCCTGCCCTTCTCGCCGAGTCCACACCTGCAAGCAGGCCTGTTACTGGACACAAGCGTGTTCTGTCGACTTCTTCCATGACCCTTGGGCATCCTCTTTCTTCTTGCCCACCATCTCGCCGACCCTCTTCTCGCGCGGGTGGCCGTACGCCTATCATTCACTCTCGCAGCTTATCAAGGGCGCCGTCCTTTGGTCCTGCCTTCGAGAAGACCAGCTTGGGACTTGAGACTGTACCCGATTTGGACGTCTCTCTTGCGGAGGAGCCCGAAAATGAAGCATTTGGTCGTTTGTCGGTTGGGGTTATCGAGGAGGTGGAGGCGATCGACGAGCTGGACATCGATGCTGACCAGAGCATGGACTTGGACAACGAGCTCGAAGATGGACGTAGCCGGTCGACGAAGAAGCGTGGTCGTCGTGGGGCACGGAAAGGCAAGTCGGTTGTCGGTGGGGTGGCCAAGGATGAAACGTTGGAGGTTCTTGCCACGGCATCGCAGAGCCTAGCGAGGGAGATCAGTCTGGCTTCGCGCTCATCGTCGCACGCAAGAGGGCTTTCTGGCACTGTGTCCTCGCCGATCATCGACAACAGCCGCGCTGCAAGCAGGTCCTCGTCTGTTGTGCGCGGTACCATTGGGGAAGTGCATCTCAGTGTCGCAGACGCGTCTACGTCGCCTATTCCGACACCCGCTGTTCCCGCAGTTGCTAAGAAGACGTCCAAGTGGAAGCTTGCGTTTGGAGGAAAGGGCAACACATCGCCTGTGGAGGAGCTTGCCCCTGGCACAGCGAGCAACGTGACGAGCCTGATCATGGGATTGTCACCTTCTCCTGCTCCTACCCATACCTCCGTACCAGTCCCTGTCCCCGCCCAGCAGTCCCCTTACACCCGCAACCCGCTCACACCACAGAGGTCGCCCGCCGACGAGGCCACCACTTGGACACGTGGTCGCCGCCCTCAGGCATACAATGCAAACACGTGGGGTCCTTCCTCAATGGGTCACAACCAAACCCACACCTCCGCGTCCTCCGCATTCAGCAATAGCCCTGTGCCAAGCGTCGAGCGGAACGGAAAGGGACCGCGTGGGCTGTCACCTACCTCAACGCGTGGTAACGGTGCGGGCCTTACTTCCAGTGCATCTTCTGTTGTGTCCAGTTCTGCCAAGAGTAACTGGCGCAGCTCGATGTCGACGACGTCTAGTGCGAGCACGTCCACCAGTGCTTTCACGCGGTACAGTAACTCAAGTGCGCGGAGCGTCAGTACAACGGCAACGAGTGTCTCGAGTGGGAGCTGGAGGGCGCAGACCAAGGCCCCTGGTCAGGGTGCAGGTGCGAAGACTTTCGGGAACGGAATCGCTGGGGAACAGCAGGCTATCCCCAAGAATGTCAAGAGTGAGTCATCTACCCACCTATCGCCGCTAGCACCTTTGTTGACTGTGTTGATCGACAGTTATGTCTGGTGTACCATGGGAGTTGTACGAGTTGCCGCGTCAACTGCATCCCAACCCAGTCGGAGATATCTTTGGTCAACCACCCCAGCGCAAGCCTCGCACGCGCAAGCCCAAGGACTCGAAGCTCGACACCATCAGCGAGCGCCCGGGTGCTCCCCAGAAGCCCCCCATTCACCAGCGCCGCGACGCAGCTACTTCCACTACCGAACTTGAGACCGTGCGCGAGGGAAGCGATGCGGGCAGTGACGGTGCGCCGAAGAAAGTTCAGAAGGGCCAGATCAATGCGCTGGCGAAGATGCTCTCTGCACTGAGGCGGTGAAATGTAATGTTAGTAACATAGACTCTTACTCCTTTTCCTTCCCCCACTTCCTCCTTATCCGATCTTCCCCCCCTTACATCTCTCCGCTTTTTAGTGTTCATGGAATGCCCGTGTTTGGGAGCTTATGCGTGGCTTCTTTTTGTGTTTGTGGTACAGGTTCTTTGCGTTGCATGACATGGCGGTTTGTGCTGTTCGCTGTCGCTCGCGTTCGTGTATTGTTAGGTAGCCATACTTACGGTGCGAAGTCAATCCTGTTCTGCATGTTTGGCGATGTGTGCTTAGCCTTCTCACTTTCGTCTTCAGGAAAACCATCGAAACAGTCCATTCCTGCTTTTATCGAGCCGGTGACTCGATTTTCATGAAAACCGCAAAACTCAGAAAAAAATTAATACGAAACTTTAAACCCATCACGCTCCTTGCTTTGCTCTACTGCTCTCCATTAACAGGACTGTAATACATCCCCTTTCAACTTCAACAACCCAAACCCAAACCTCCCCAATACTGTAGATTGCAACTGAAAGTCACTCCTTATCGTACTCATCGCCTTGTTCACTCCTTGATTCATTGAGTTTTGTCTTCGTGCAATTTTTACCTGTTGTTTCTTTCGGTACAGATACAGTATGTATTCAATTTTGGCCCCTATTCTGCCTGTTTGCAAGTGGTGTGTGGAGAAGCGTTTTAAGGTTAAGTCGCCATGGTGTCCCTTCTACAGATAAATGAGTTAGAAATTTCCCTCTCTCCAAAATCTAAGATTGTCCGGCTCCTTCTCTCTTTTGTCTCCCAAGGGAATTCTGCAGGTCTGCAAATGCCATATTCTGCTCGATGGTTGGGCCTTGAGGGGCTTGGGGAGTAAGCGTCGCAGTATCGATAAGGATGGTCGAGGCTTCACGTTGAGGGAGTACGGTAAATGAGGATGGATGGCGTATCTGACCCTCCATTGGTGAAGGGGATCGCGATGCCATACTTTCGACGTCGCTCTCCGATGAGTTCTCCGATGTGCCGTCAATGAAAAATCGCCCGCTGCTATCAGTGCGGACGAGATTGACGTAATATTCCTGGAGGACCTCGCGAGTGCACTAACAAAGCGCCGAAGCAAAAGAAGACAGAAGCGTCAAGACCGGCATGATGCGAGGAGCCTTGAGATGAGAGATCGGCAGAGTAGGAGATAAGGGGAAATACAAGATGGGTAATGTGTGGTGGGCGGAGAAAAACTGCTAACCGTTAATCGCCATTCAATTATGCGAAGAAACTCGCGCTCGAGGACATTGAGTTCAGAGACGGGAATGCCCCCAACACGTGCATATAGGCTGTTGGTGCAAAAGGTATCGCAGAGGCCTTTGCTACAGACCGTTATGGATGCGATAATGAATCGATGGCAGGTGAGAGAGGATAACGTGAAAAGGGGCATCCTTGCGCAAATCTGGTCGACATAGTGTAGTGTGAGCAGAAGGCATGATTTCTATCGAGAGAAGATGAGCCTTTAACGCGATTATACCGCAATCAAAATCTAGCAACGTACCTCCACTTTGGTAAATTTGATTACGCGCCTGAGATAATCGAGCACGCTGATCCCAGGAGCAGTCCTTGAGTGGAACCGCGTAAGGCTTTCTCTGGATAGATGGTGGATCAAAGACGCTCAAGAGACGTCAATATTGGGAAAACATACGGCAGTAAGGGTATCCGGTCATTATGAGCGATCAGTCGTTCAAGCATATCAGCTTCGGTGTAACATTGAGACATCTCCATCCACGATACAATCGACGACAGAGACTGATTACCTATAAGCAAAGCAAGATTATCTATGTCCGCGTCTTCGAATGCAGCGGGTAAAGCGACCCTTCCCGAGGAGTCCATGCACCCATCGCACTCAATGCCTTTTTGGCTTGTGGAGAAGTCTGACAACCGCAACTTTGATTATGCCTTGCTCACCGTTTTGCCACAACAACGCCAAACAAATCCCAGTCACTGCAACGGAGCCTGTCAGCTTCTATACAGTACCAACGCGGCGTCTGAACCTTATTTCATCAGCCACCCTGGTGTTATTGGTGAGGGTGCAAGCAATACTCGAGATAACCGACCGACCGACCTCCCTTCGTTTCAAGAATGGCCCCCAAACTCGTGAGCGCCATCTATGATTGCGGTCGGCATCGTCTTTTCTAACTTACATCTGGCGCACAGGACCCTAACGAAATCAAAATCATCTACCTGCGGGCAACAGGTGGTGAAGTCGGTGCTTCATCTGCCCTTGCCCCCAAAATCGGTCCTCTCGGTCTGGTACGTATTGAAGCCGTGTGCATATAACGAGTAACAAGCTGAGATGCCCTCTAGTCACCGAAGAAGGTCGGTGAAGATATTGCAAAGGCAACATCTGCATGGAAGGGTCTACGGGTGACGGTCCAGCTCACAATCCAGAATCGGCAAGCAGCCGTTTCGGTCGTTCCTTCCGCCTCCTCTCTGGTCATCCGGGCGCTCAAGGGTGCGCATGGCAACATGACCCTCGTGGAATTGATTTGGCTGACCTTGGATTTTAGAGCCCCCTCGCGACCGTAAGAAGGAGAAAAACATCAAGCATTCGGGCAATGTCACTCTGGACGAGATCATTGAGATCGCCCGAACGATGAAGTCAAAGTCGCTATCAAAGGACCTGGCGGGTGGCGTAAAGGAGATTCTGGGAACTGCTCAGAGTATCGGGTGCACGGTTGATGGCCAGCCTGCTCATGACATCATCGATGGCATCAACTCGGGCGAGGTGGAGGTGCCAGACGAGTAGACGACAGCCCATGTATTCATTGCTTCGCATTATCATCTCTATTTTCGGCATCTCAAATCCGCAAGCCCCAAGTGCTGTCAGGCGCTTCCAGACAACCTGCGCGAAAGCTAACTAAACCCTCCTCCCTCAGGTTTCGTTATTTTCTCTATCCTTCTTGCCTCGTCTTTCCTTGCCTGTCGAGTTCTATTCTCAAACGATATGCCCAGCTGGTAGGTACATTCGACGTGAAACTCTATTACTTCCGTTACGCCTACTGCAGGCGTTAGTTTCCTCTTTGCGCGCCCACGCACTTGTCACCACGATGAGAATTAGATCCTATACGGCAGGATTACTTTCCGACCAAGTCACAGCGCAACGAAAGGAATTCTGAAAACCTACTGAAACTTATACATTTACATTGTAGGCTAAACCATCGCGTGAACCCAAGCAAACGTCTCACAGTTCGCTTTCTCTGAACGGACCAGACAGTAGCTCCCCGTGCGCTTTCTTCAGATTTTCGTCACCGAAACCAGCTTTAACCATCTCGTCCCTTCTCTTGCAGGCCTCGATCCCAGATACAACGCGGGTCTCTCCTTGCCTCCTGGCACCCTTGACCAGCTCTGCCGTACGAGGTAAGCGGAGGTTTTGGTATTCTTGGAAGACTTGAACCAGAGTCTCGTTGCTCGGGTCGGATGCAGATGGGTTGTATTTTTTGAGGAGTCGCACCAAATGATAAATGTCCTCAAAGGCTTGGTTCGCACCCTGGCCCAGATGCTGTTTTTTGATTTAGCGAATTTTCGAAACGGGCGGAAAGCTTGCACACTGACCGGACTGGTGGGGTGGGCGGCGTCTCCGAGAAGGACGATCCGTCCCTTGAACCATGACTTCAGCTCAGGCCGATCATACAGTCCGTACTGGGTGGATAGTGGATCAGGACTGTTCAGCGTCACGGTAAGTAGGCATTTACCTTGACGATCTTTTCCCCGCTTTTGACAAGGTCCCCAGCTCCGAATCCCCAGGTACTTAAAGCGCCGCTTCTGATCTCGTCCTGCTCTTTCGTACTTTGCGAGCGCCAATCCTCCTTCGCCTCGCTTTCACGGGTGGTAACACTTACAAAGAACAAACATTCCAGTCAGAGCTACTTCTTTCAGTCAGAATAAAGCTATACTTACGCCCAAGAATACTTGTCCGGTGAGACAGGGTAAGCAACCATATGTCTACCGTCCCCGTAGTTGTTGATGAATGCATACTTGCCGTGCAGGGCAGGTGGGGCCGGTGACAGACCTCCAAACTGAAATATGGACCATTTCAGTACTAACGCTCTAAACCCAGCATAGCATCTCACCTGCACCAAGCCCGTAAAATTGGCCTTCTCGCGCCCAAAGAGCGCCATTCTTGTGTTGCTATGCAGCCCGTCGCATCCGACAACGAAACTTGTAATATCGCTTGCCCCATTCGCAAACTTGACCCGAACTTCATTTCCATCTTGATCAAAGTCAACTGCTTGGTGATCCCATTTGACCTCGATGTCGTACTGCTGAGCGGTCTCTATAAGTAAACGATGGAACTCTGTGCGCCGGGTTCCAATCAATGGAAAGCCGAACAGCTGCTTCATTTCAGACATATCGCTCTCGACGAGGATGTCTACTTTTCCCTCAAGGGTCGAGCAGTGGATCTGATGTTCAGGGGAGTGACCAGGTATTTTTTCAATAAGGCCAGGGATCAGCGAAAGGACTCGCAATCCGTTTGGTTGCATCCTGACACATGAGAGGCGGTCAGTTCCCTTCTCCGATAATGTGGAAGACTCGACGTACAGAAAGCTTAGGCCAGCCTGCGTTGGGCCTGCAAGTCTCTCGTAGATGATAGGGGCATATCCCTGCATCTTCAGAAAGATAGCAAGGACAGGTCCTGCAATGCCCGCACCAACGATAATCACTTTTGTTCCCTGCATGTTAATACTAAGTGCTGTTGAAGTGCTTAAATGGATGATCAGTGGAGAAAGGCTGGATGTTCACGATGGTAAACCCCCATCAGCTATAAGTATCTCAGCCTTAATCTTTAACGCCGGTCGTGTGTCACTTCTCGAATCATTGGGCAGTGCGCTCTGCTCCGAGAAGCTAATAAGAATCATGGATCCAGTCACATCGGATGCGTACGTAGGGTAACCTTGCACCCACCAACTCTACACGCACAGGACAACCAAAAACCAGCCCGGAATATCCGGGGCGACATGTTGATGCACTCATGAGCGTAACATATTCAGAAACGAGGCCGTGATTGAACCAAACGCTAAATCCAGTGTCTTTCTGTGAATCTGTTCACCACAAAGTAAGATTGGATGGTGCCTGTGAACTCCGGACGGCTTCCGTGGAGGGCGGAAAAGCAACCCAACTAGAATTGGTCTAGGTTCTCTGTTTAGTCTAACGCTCAACCACATGCTCACTCAGGGACACATCCTCCTCCCCGCTAGAACCCTCACTATCCCCCTCCTTCTCACTCTCGCTCTTGAGTCGCGAGCTCCATGCCAAGCTCAACTGGGCCCTCTCGCCCGAAGGAAGTTGTGCCATCGCCCCGCCGATTATCTTCATTGCCTCCTTGCCATCACCACGTTCTATCAGCCACCCTGCCCACGACAAAGCTGCCTGGACGCCATCTACGGCTCGCCAATATTCGTGTATGGTACTAAGAAGCAGCTTGTCGGCAGATTCCTTGCGTGCGCATTCGAGAGTAAAAAGGTGGTCCCAAACGGCTTTAGTGGGAAGATACGCGCTTGACATTTGTCGTACCAACTTGAGGCGTGAGGAACTGTCGGTGCGTTCCGAGTAGACCACATCGGAAGCGTACCGGAGGAGCAACGTCTCGTGTATACTTCGGGTGGAGGAGTTGCTGACGCTCTGCTTTAGTAAATCCTACATGTTGAGAAGCAGCTGAATCAATGACTGGTGTAGGTGCACAATGAGAGGTTTTACCTCGTACAAAGCCTGTTGGTCCTCCCAACGGACTAACAAGTGGTCGAAGCCCCATAACCAAACTGATTTGACGCCTTTCTCATCGCCATTGGGGCGAACTGCAACGCGGGCCGAAGCCCATGCTGATAAAACACTAGCCTCTCCGCTGGCTTTTTCTGCGTCAAGTCGAGCAAGCCAGACATCAGGAGATGTGGAAACCATAGAGTAACGTCTAGCAAGCTTCAGCATCTTTTTCGAAGGCACGCTGTCACGCAAGAGTAGGCGGATGTTTGTCGCTTGCAAGACAGGCAACGAGCCTGAACTCTGTGCCAGAGCCTGAAGAGAGCTGATCAAGTATTGCTTCTGATGCGAATTCCTTGTGAATATCGGGCGCGAAGAGAGCAAGAATACCGCCTTACCATGCTTGGTTCCAGCGTCGGTAGCCGACACCATTCCAGGACGAAGTCAGCATAAACATCTGATATGTCGGGTTTGAAAACGTTTTTACTGTCTTTCGGGATTGGTTGGCTCAAGGAGGCCTTGACAGCATTAGCAAGGCATTCATTGGCGACTTGTAGAGCGTTAATCAGGCCTTCGGACTCGGTGACGGTAGCGGCACCCCCAGTAGTATCCTTGGCGTCGTCATTCAACGAGATTTCGCGCAGTCGCCTGGTGGCATGCATTTTCACCGCACGAGGATCATTGGGTATCGATTCTTCAAGCAGGGAATAGAGATGGTCCAAGACGGTCCCACGAAGACGAGACTGACATGGATAAGTGCGGATGAGCGTTTCTAGCTCGAGGAACAGGTCTACTTTTGGTAAGGCTTTGGGGACCATTCAGTATTCTGTCACGGTAAAAAGATCTGGGAGGAGATAAATGTACCTCTCGCTGCGCTTGATAAAGCGGATTTGACAATCGCGCCGTCCATGATGGCTTTCTGAGCAGCTTCACCCTCATCGCCACCCTTCTCAGCAGCTATGACTTCGTCTGGTGGCTTCTCCACTGATTCATCAATAATTAAACTTTCGCCGCCTTCCTCCATGTCGACATCCATCTCTGCTTGCTTGCCTTTGGTTGGCATGCTTTCCTCTTCCTCGGTACTGATCCCAAGGACATCCCATCGCCTGCGCATCCCCTCAACAAAGCCTAACTCCATCCGAATGTACTCTCTCCACATGTCAATGCTATCTGAATTGAGTCGGAGTCCACGCTGCAGTAATGAACGTGCCGCAGACGGTGACATGTGGGACAGCTCATGGGATGCAGCCAAGATGTAAAGGGAGGGTACATTGGGGTGCAGTTGGAGGGCTCTTATGATTCCGCCGTTGTCAATCGCATTTCAGGATGAGTTAAGGACGGGCACAGACCTTGCGGTAATTCGACCTACAAGAGCGCGTGCGCCCTCGCGATTCGCGACCTGGATATATTGTACCCACAGTCCTACATCAGACTTGAATCTCTTCAAAGCACGTTCAAATATTTGGAATTGCCTTCGGACTAGCGCATAATCCGATATTGTGGCTTTTGTTTTCGGAAGCTCTGTCCGTGGAACATGAGCACTGCTGAGAGGAAACCAAGTCTGTACATACTCAGCCGTTCAAGTCTTTTTCGTCGTAGCTGCTCGAGGCTCATCTCGTAAGCAGCGTATCGCAAGAAGTCGCTCTTCTTCGCGATCCTACGCACAAGAGCAGTTTCGAACTGCGTGCGCTTTTTCATAATCTGCTTTACTTCGGCCTGGACGAGGATCAGCCTTAACATCTAGAGTCTGTCGAACTCTGCTTAAACTCACGTACTTGCGTAAACAGGCTCTTCTGGACAAGGTCCTTGAGCTCTGCGAGCATCTGTCCATTTTCATGAGATCAATGGCTAGCGTTGTGCCCGACAAAGAACTTGCCTGCTCTTGCTGAAATTGCACCCTCTCCATGCTGACAACTGGGTTGCGTCAACGTCTTCCTTCCTCGTTTTCAGAAATTTTGCAGACGACGCGGCTAGGCTGCAGCTGGCGACGAAGTCTTCCAAGATGAGAGGTGAAGAATATTCTCATTATTATTTTACGACGGAAAATATATTCCTTAACAGGCCTTAGCAAATCTAATCTAATCTGCGGCCATCATAACGTCCCCTGGGGCAAGCAGAAGAACAACTGGATCAGGCTGGACGAGTCCCTGCATTACTTCAGGTGGTAGGCGCGCACGTTCGTACAGCTTTCGATAACGTGGTATGGTTTAGAACGGATGAGACCGCACCTCATCGGCGCTGTCTGGACACAATGGATCTCGATGTCGGGAGCGAAACACGATCACCTATATGAAAGCGATGCATAATGAATGAAAAAATGAGGAAAGCTCCAGAATGCAGGGGGGCGATGTATGTTAGCCGCCCGGCCTACCCCGCGCCTTTAACGCTCTGTCAACTGTCACGGCGTACGCACCAGTAGATATAACCTCGAGCCTGGAGGTATATCACGGCTTCCACTCGAGTCTAAAGCTCCGTGGACGACAGCCAACTGTCATTGAGTATATTAGCGCTTACTTCGAATATGAAGAATTACCGGCTTTCTTTTCCAAGTGAAAACACCTGAAGCTGCGTAAATCACTGTAAAACAGGTGTCATAGTTCAATGGACCGCTCAGGTGTGGATTTCATGTATGCGATAGCTAGAAAGTACAAGAACTTCTAGAACAGTCGCAGGCCATACCAATCCATGTTTTGTGAGCCCACATGCTGGAACGCATCATGTAGACTGTAGAGCCATCGGGCTGGACAAGCGTAGCAGCTGTGCCAGTTCATATCTGAGTTCGAAGCTTCTCGGGGCCCCGTGGTCGTTCATCGAAACGTTCACATGCTTCTCGGAAATTCAGATCTGAAAGCCGGTAGATAAAGGCGGTCTCTGGGTTGCGCAAGGAGGCTCGAGTGTTGTTTTCTCAGTCCTCGGATAAAGGTACTGTATAAAGTAGCGAGTGGCGGAGAACCAATTCGCACAACTCTCTTCATCATCATGGCACCCAAGGCTCGAGCTAGTGCGACTGGTCTCCCTCGCACACACTCCCGCTCTTCCTCTGGCGGTTCATCAAAGGCGGCGCTAAATTTGCATTTTACTCAGAAAGATCCAGCGCCACCAAAACAGCCAGAAAAACCAAAGAAAAATGGTTATGCACACGATGTACGTTCTCCCATGATTTACTGTCAATTTTCATTGGTTTAATCTGATATTTCTTGCATCCGAATTTATCTGCAGTCCCACTCTAGAAACACATCGCCATATCCGCGAGTGAACAGCACCGCCCGGGCAGCTTCTAGAGAGCAGCTGCAAGCTCAGGGTCAACGCTACGCACCCCCGCCAAATCAGCGCCAGCAAGGTGGCAAAGCCAAAGCTGGCTTTACCCTTTCCAGCCCTAGTGTAGACGATGACGACGACTGGGTATCTAGCGAGAGCGGTGCTGCAACACCTAGCAGCGTCGATTCCGACACTGGTCGGTCGCAAACCCCAGTAGACCAGCGCAAGGCCCTTCCTGCAGCAGCAGCACCGACTGACGAGTCCGTATACAGGGCAGAGACACCGCGAGCCCAGCCTCAGTCATTGTCTCGTGTGCCAACTATTCGCCCGCCCGAGCCGCCAGCGAAGACGCCGTTTGCTGTGTCAGCTTCACGTGCGCCTCAGCCTTCACAGGTCGCCCCACCAGTGACTCAGGCAGAGCAGACTCTGCAATCAGAGCTTCTCTTCACTGAACCACGCGTCATGGAAACCCGCTCAGAGAACACGTCGCCTGTACACCGCGGTCACCATCATCGTTCACACAAGCGTCAATCAGTGACGCGACCGCCCTCCACACATTCCGTGACAAGCAGATCAGAAGCACCATTACGTCCACATCCCTTAATTCGCGGACAGTCATTCGGACAGAATATGCCGATGACCCCTAGGATGGTACCTCTCGCACCCTTGACTGTCACTTCGGAAGCATCACCCGTCTCATCGCCGATTCTTGAGCCACACGAGAGACTCTCAACCTCACCATCTAGCGTGAGGACGACATATGCACAGCCTGGATCAAACCGCCGGACTTCTGTCTCTTCTGTACGCTCGGTAGCCACCCTCCCAAGTCAGGCTCAGCTTCAACCTAAGCAATTCAGCAGAGCACATGACCGCAATCGCACACTCTCATCTATGTCTTCGAATTCTTCAACTTCTGTTCAAGCTCTCTCTTCCCTGGCTCACCTCCCAACAACGCGCCCATCTACACCGCAATATACCTCGCACTTCCCTCCTGCCAGCTTCTCAGTCAATCTGGAAGCAGTTCATCCACAACTTCCTCCTCCTTATCTGAGCGCGCACATGTCCATTCTCACGCATAGAAGCCCACTGAAGGAGTCGTATGACAGAGTGGTTGCTGCGAGGGACCAACAGAGTCGATGAGGCGTTGGAGCTTGCTGGACAGAACACAGGAAGATTCTTGGTTTGTTTGGAACAATATCTGCGTGCGTAACCCTTGATACCCAAACGCAAATTACGCAGTTGACACTATTATTCAAGCTTTCTATACGTACTATTATTGTTTGTGCTTCATCACCGGACTCTTTTGACACAGTTTTGTACCAATAACATGTTGAATGGACACCATCCATCCATATGGCCTGGCGAAACGTCGCAGGACGCGCCATTGATTGCTATGTTAGACGACGCTGCCCGATAGATTTGTAGAAAGATGTGTTGTGAGATAAGACATGAATGACCTGTTGTTCAGAATCAAGGCGGGTAATGAAGGCTTTTGTATCGCTGCGTGTCCAGGCCTTGGAAGTTACCCTGCTCAGCTCTGGGGCATTCCGCCATTGTTGGCTCAAGCAGTTGAGAGCTTGAAGCGATAACAGCTCCTGACCATTCAATGACCATTCGTCTGGTCACTGGACGGCCAGAAAATATACCGCCCAGAGCCTAGAATGCCTTGTCGCTGGGGTGTCAGTGTTAAGCAACTCCAATCAATGGTCAACTCCAAGCGGTCGATTTACCGGCTAGCCAGTCGGAGCGTGCACTCGACGAGGCCTGGTAGCTGGATCCCCAGCTCTACCATTAATGTCACTCTCAACCATACAGCCGCCTGATCAACCTCTTGCTCTTCAGGACCTATTCCTAAGATAGGGCTTCGAGTCCGTGCTAATTGCCTATACAATCCGCTAGCCGTTGGGTCAACAACGGAGAGCAGATCATATAGTAGAGAGCACGGATTATTCAAGTAGCAGGTGGGACCGGTACAGAGGGTTCTCGAATCGACTTTGGTATTCCCAAGACAACTCGATGTCGATGCTGATCTACGGGTGATCAGCTTCGATCGACATCGTTGATGAGACTGGCCGAGTATCTTTGTCGTCAACATGACATTGCAGGTGGCTCTGGGCTGGCTACCTCTGGCTACTCGGAGTCGAAGATATATCGAAAGCTTGTCTGTTGGGAGAGCGTGGTACATGTGAAAGCCACGACAGACCAGGTCGTGGCGATGATGCCGTTAGGGGTGTCTACACCGTGGAAGTGACGTGTCCGTCACGCGACTTACAGCCCTTGCCAAAGTCACGCAAGTTTCGCAGTCTCATTCAAGTTCGTTCATCCCGACGCGCGACGCCCTCACCAAAACCCTTCGCAAGCCATTCATTGTACGGTCTTGTGACGATCAGTCCTTAAGAAAATCTCACAAGATGTGGCTCTCTGATGCACAAAGTTCGTTAACTACATGACCTGCCTTAAGAATGTCCAACTCACCCATAAACCCGTGCTTAGAGATTGGCGTCGCGCTCACAACATTCGGAGCGCTTTTTATGTTTCTGGGAGTAATGCTCTTTTTTGATGCTGCCCTGCTTGCACTTGGAAACGTCAGTTAACTGCTGCGCTCACCGGTCATGTCAAATCTAACACTCCATAATAGATGCTCTTCCTCTCGGGCATCACCCTCATCATTGGTCCCAACAAAACGTTCTACTTCTTTGCTCGCAAACAGAAACTGCGTGGAACGCTATGCTTCTTTGGTGGTGTCATGCTTGTGTTCTTCAAATACCCGTTCATTGGGATGATCGTAGAAACCTTCGGTTTCTTGAATCTATTCGGGTAGGGTGATTCGCTCGAGCATTCCTGTTCGCGTATCTCACTTTCTCCCTTCCAGTGACTTCTTCCCAGTAATTCTGACTTTCTTGCGACAATTACCTTTCATCGGGAACCTGCTGTCGTTGCCGTACATACGCCCAGTGAGTATCTCTTCGGATTTAGCTCGTAACCCCCTGACGCGCCTGCATTAGGTCGTAGATCGTTTAGCAGGTTCAAGAGCATCAGCAGTATAATCAAAACCACCATATCTCATAGATCAGCGAACCAGCCCCCTCGCTGTTTTTCGTCACTAACGGGGACTCTTGTGTTGCAGCGTCACTTGTTCAGATCTAATTCATACACATGATATACATATAAAGCGTCGTGAAAGCCTTGGAAATAATGAGAGCAAGGGTACAGTATAGTTCTTTCTCTATATGCCCAGGATGCACCCGTCCGAGATCGTCCTTAACTCATGCGACCTCGACGAACTCGTCACTGTCCTTCTTCTCACTCGGACTTTCGGGAGCAGCGACAAGGTCAATCGGAAGCAAGGCAGTCACAGTTGCTGCCTTCCTTGCAGACAGCTCGTCCAGGTTTCTGATCGTGAAGCCGTTCTTCTTCGCTTGGTCGACGACAAGGCCACTATTTCAAGAAAAAAAAAGGGGGACGCTCAGCAAGCTCAAACGCGGTGTCTCTGTCGGAATGCATTCACTTACACAGCGTATATTGTCATGGCGATGTAACCTGACATTGGGACGAGATATGATCGACGAGTGTAGGCCGCATCAGCTAAGCCGCCTTGAGCGGGTGGGAACCAAGCACCACCTCCGACACCCTGACGTCGCATCTTATGAGTAGCTGAAGTGGACTTGGACAATGAAGGATTCGCTCACCATGACAATCAACCCGGAACCTCGCTTCGTGTGAACACCGAGATTCTTCGTGCCGAGGGTAAAGATGCAAGGGTAGCATATAGACTCGAAGAAGAACAAGCCGAAGAGACAGCCGACGGCGCCATACCCAGGAAGCTGCGAAACCAAGAGACAGAACAAGGTGCAGCAAAACCCGTAGATTGCAAGAAGTAGAGCGGGGTCGATGAAGTTCAGGATGGCCACGCCGATAAAGCTGGGGATAATGTCAATGAATCATCACGGATGTTTGGACATGTCAGTGGGACCTACCGTCCGACGGTGAACGTGATCTGACAGAATGAGAACAGATTGCTGGCCTTAGACTGGTCGATACCAACGCCCTGGTCGACAAAGAAGTTGACAGCAAAGGATGCTACTCCAACTTGTGCTCCGCTAGAACTCCGTTGAACGAATGAACATCGTTGGGCATCATCGACAACTTACACGTAAGCGGTCTGTGCAACAAAGCCAAAGATGCAGCGGTATTGTCTCCAGAAAGGCCCTTGATCATCTTTGAGCCCAGCGTCCGAGATTTCCTCGGCAAGGGCATCCTCGGTAATTTCAGGCAAGTCCGCAAAGCTGCGCCAAGGCCATCAGACGCGGTACCAAGTGTTAAAGGCTGGAGCTTACAAGAACAGTATATTGAGGACTATTCCGAGACCGGCGACAGCGAGATAGACCCTGAGTACCAGATCAGCTTCTCCTCTGGACGCTGGAGACGTATAAAACGAACCACTGCACAGTTCCAAGAGAATTTGCGTTCGCGCCAGTGAAGAACCACCGGGCAGCAATCAAAGGTCCTGCAAAGGAAGCCACTCCCTGGAATCCCTGACTGAAGTTGAGACGGGCAGCCGCATACTGAGGCGTTCCGAGCACCGAGATGTACGAGTTAGCTGCAACCTCGAGGGTTGATAGGCCACATCCTGACAGAAGAAGATGCGTGAGAGGCTGGACACGCGACAATACCAAGACGGGTGTCCGACGCACCGATAACAAAGGTACTTCCGACAAATCCACCATACTTCTCGAATTTGGCAGATGGCCAGAAAAATATGGCACCTAGCGAGTAAAGACCCAAGCCGACATGGATGCCTTTCTGTCCCTCGAGTTAGTGAAAGGGATGTTTCCCGGTTTGTAGACTGGGTACCTTGTATCCTATCCGTCTCATCTACTTAAAGTTAGGGCTGGTCGGTTCATAACATGGCATGAGATACTCACAAAAACACCAGCAAAGGGTGCCCACACGAAATATGCTCCCTGATATACGAGCTTAGATAAGAAGCCGAGACCTTCAGCACTAGGTTCACTCACGAAGTAGGCAAGCTGAAGCAGAGTACTCTGTAGCTTCGAGATGCCAAACACTGTTTGGAAGTGGGAATTCAAGACGTCAAGTAGCTATCCAAATCGTCATCAGCCTGGAATCTCGCATCACTTGATGTAGATGGGCCCTTACACCGTACGCAAAACCCCCTGGCTTGTGCATAAGTATCCATCAAGTCATAGGATTGCGAGGTGTTGAACTCACATGTGAAGAAAAGTGTTGTCACAAGGGCGAAAGCGACGGCCCATTGTCTCCGCCCGAGCTGGGCTCCTACATAGCACCGACTCGTGCTTCAGAACGAGCTTGACTTTTCTGAGATGAGGAACGCGTACCAGTCGTTCCCGCAGGAGGTGCCATTACGTCTGCAAGCGCTAGGCAAGAAGTTGAAGGGTTTCAACGCCCTGCGGGTGCTTCGCTTCGTCATTTATACTGGCAGCCAGAAGTTCATTTGTGGATAGACGCGAATGGAAGGTTTGGAGATGGCACACCAAATCCTGTCCGAATCACACCCTTTGTCACCTGGAGCTGCCAGAAATAATCACCACCCGATCAATTGGGGATAAGGTGTGGGGTAAAGATAGACGGAAGGTGATCCTATGATCACGCATGTGTGGGGAGGCTGTTTAATCGCTGTTACCATCCGGTCCGCCTAACATTTTTTGGTGTCATATTGGTGTGTCCGAACGGAGGACCGTGACCTCGTCCGGCGGAACTTGTGAACCGGAGCAGACAGCAAAGTCCAGCTTTACCTCCCTGATTCATATTTTTGGGTTCGGTCCGACCTCAACCCAATCAGACACCAATTTCTGGGCTAGTTGGCTTTCGCCCTGGAAATAGTTGGAAATCAACGTTATATTAATCAACGTTGAATCTTGCAAATTGATAGCCGTCGTTGCTGCTGGAAATCGTGGAAACAAATTTTGGTATCAAAAGCCATACGGCGATAATATGTCGTTACCGCTGTCTTCGTGGCTTACTGTGAGTACTATGTCAAATGAGTGCAGATCGACGTTGTGCTTAAAGGAGTGTAGCAAAACTACAGGCAGGTGAAAACCCAGCACTCAGGAGAAGGGCGTCGGAGATGGAGACTACGAGTGGCGCGACAGTTCTGGACCTCGTTGCAGTCAAACGGAACAACCACAGTCTTGCCTGTAGGTGCTGCCGATGCGTTCTGTCGTTGAGCATTAACGAGACAACCTTATTCTTAGGATGTCACCACAGAAGCGATAGCGGGAGCAGACTTTATCACCGACAGCGATCCACTGGATGAGGCCTCCAGCCAGCGACCTGAGCTGGGCTTAGCGGTACGGACGGACTTCTCAAACGAGGATGCCTGGCTTGCATTCTGTGCTCGCCTTGAAGAAGGGGAAAAGGAGTTTGTAGAGACTGGCGAACAGGACATGCAAGATGACGGGCCTGTGGAACAGACTCCAGCGAACGCAACTGGGGAACAAGATGACAGCGACGATTCAGATGATGAGGATGCCCCTCCACCGATCTTTCATATCATAAATCCGCCTTCTCCTCAAGATCGCCATCTCCTGACTGATATCTCAAATTTAACGGCCTTGCGCCTCTTCAATGATGTCGATGTCCGTACTGCCCCAAGCCCACCCAAAGGCTCCAAACGCGTCAAACCAGCCAACAGGCTTGTTGACTGCCATGGTTGGCAAGAAATCTACACTGGCAAGAATATCTGGATATATGACACAAAGTCGAATACCGATCAGTGCGCCCGCCTCGTCAGCCAGAGTGGAGACATGTACGGGACGGCAACGTGAGTGCACTGATCTGCTCTGATGTCAAAAGACTGATCGGGTTTGCAGAGGAGATAGCTGGCGCGCACGAGTGTCTCACATCTGCGAACTGCAAGTCAACCTGTTCTCCGGGGCGATGAAAATTGATTTCGGTGGCCTTGATCGCTGGGATTATAACGAACGACAGCGGAACATGAAGGAGGCAGAACAAGAGTAGCCCATGCATTTTCAGAAAATTAGTCGCACAACGGCGAGATGGGTTGCTCCTCAAAGTAAACTCGCCTTGACATTCGGGTTATGATGTCAAAACCACTCATGTATGTGCAAGATGAGAATGCAGTGATTTGATATGCCAGCTAAAGTAGAGACGATACATCGGCGATCCTCCGCGCGTCCTCCCCTCGCACAATTTCCACGAAGGAATTTTAAGAGGAAACAGTCCAGACACGGACGAGGTTGTCAGTGAAACCTCCGAACAGCGTCTGGCCATCTGCTGACCATGCGATCGACACACATTCAGGCTCCCGCGAGTTGGCACCAACATCAACAAATTCGGGCTTGAGCTCGTCGACGATCGATCTAGCGATTTCCTCGGTCAGATTATATTTGATCAAGGAAGATAAGTAACGCACTTGCTCTCGAGGTCAAAGATTTTGACGCAGCTGGCGGTGGCAGCGCACAGCCAGTACCGGTTGGGCGAGAAGACGAGTGCGTTGACGATATCACCAGCTTCAAGGGAATAGAGGTGCTTGCCCTCGTTCAAGTCCCAGAGCATGGTGATGCCATCCTTGCCGCCTGATGCAGCCAAGGAGCCGTCGGGGGAGACGGAGATGGTGTTGATGTAGCCTGTGTGGCCGTAGTGGTTGGTCTTCAACTTGAACTTCGAGAGCTCCCAGACCTTGACATTCAAGGTGAGCTGCATGCCAACATGCAAGTGTGTAAAAGATATCTGACCTTGACAACCTTGTCCCAACCGCAAGAAACGATAACGGGGTTCATGACGTTAGGGCTGAACCGCACGCACGATACCCTGAGAGGAAAAGATAAGATTGCATCGTGGAAGCTTCCGAAAATCCACATACCACTCGGAGTGGCCGTCGTCCTTGATGTCGTATTTACATTCTCCAAGGGTGTTCCACAACTTGATGGTCCTGTCGCGGGAGCCAGAGACGATCTGTCTGTTATCGGCGCTGAAGCTGACAGAGAGAACATCGGAAGTGTGACCGACGAATCGACGCGTAGTTTGACCAGTGTTAAGGTCCCAGAGACGGAGAGTGTGATCCCAGGACGAAGAAAGGGCGAATTGACCATCGGAGGAGATTACGATGTCAGAGACGAAGTGGTTGTGGCCGTGCAAGACACGTTTTGGGTATCCGTAAGTGTCATCGTCGCGGGTCAATTGCCAGACAATGATGGTCTTGTCTGCGTTATGAATATGATCAGAACCTGGAACATTTCGAGGTGGGGACAAGATAAATACCACGGGATGCGGTCAAGATCATGTCTGGGTTCTCTGAGGAGGTGGCAATGGCGGTGACCCAGCCCTTGTGGCCGGGTAGGGAGCCTAGGAAGCGCAATGATTCGGCCATCGTTCGTTAAGTCGTCGCTGGACGTCGGGAGATACACAAATATCGACTACAGTGAGAGAAGGCGTGACGTGACAGCCACTGTGACCCAACTGCACAGTTACCCGGCTATTTCCGCAGAATTAAAGCACGCGGTGCTGTTCCCTTTCCAAGACTGTTCGCTGACATCCGGAAGCTTTTTTGTTGGAACTTCTGCTCTCCAAATCCCAAACCAAAGCTTAACCCTTCCTCGGGTTCATGGATCAGGCTCATGTGAGTATTATGACAGGAACTTTGCCTTCGTCGCTATATGATGTTATTCTTTTAATATTTGCTACTTCAGAGGGTTCGCCCGATGAGACAATTTTTCCACCAAGATCTCTGATTCTTTTCTTAACACGTCTCTGATTCTCGTACTGACAATATTCTCTCAAGGTATCTTGTGCGAGGCTAAGGTTGTATCGGCTCTTCTGTACACTGTCGTTGTATCGTAGACACATGCCAAATCCCATGAAACTTTCGCTTCCGTGCCTTCTACTCCTAAGTTGTTCATACATCTGTTGATTCTACCAGTCCAGGACGAAGAGTCCTCAGCTCTTGGGTTCTAGTCATTGTGGCGACTAGAGCTTGAGCTCTATTGTAAGTATACTAGAGATGTCGCCGTCAACTGCGTGATGTGTTTCGTGTAGAGGTCACGCTCCCTGGCTCTTCGGCCCGTTGTCGTTGCGGGTCCAATCCGACTAACGGTCAGTGATCGTCTGATAAACTCTTGGTTGAGATATCTCATCTAGTACTGTCAGTATTTGCCATGGAAAGCAGAAAGAAAACGCCGGTAATCAGTGAGTCTCTGGACAGCGTACTTGGGTGCCCCTTTGATCTGACGCGCGGCCGAAGTCGACACAGATCCGGGCGTAGACGATGTACTAGCTATGTTCGATTCGCTTCTCATGGTAGAAGAACCGTTGTAGCCTAAATTCAGCTTGACAGCCTGCTGGCACTGGCTTCTCCTGAACTTGAGATCATCGCGATCATTGTCTCCTTTGGTGCGTTTTTTTTGTCTGTATAAGAGATTGAATGCTGATTGGAGAACAGGAAACACGGACGTTTATTCTGCATAGTTGAGCCAACGACTCTCTAACTGTATCATACCCTAATCGTCCTATCGTTTATTTATCAGCGCGAATATATACAAGCTATATCAAGCCGTCGGCCGTCAGATTGCTGCAAATCCCGAAGCTAAGGCGCAGTTCCCAAATTACTCCCCGGATGTCCCTCCGATTCTTGCCCTGGGCCCAGATGGCCCACTTGAGGGGGGTCGTCACTTTGCACAGTACTTCCACGGGAGGCGAGTGTACTATCTTGGAAGGGAATGGGGGTCCCATGTTCACAAACTTTGTAGAGATGGTTTAAGCAATATCACCGAACGCCATCCCGATCTCAACGTCGTCTCCGCTGATGGAGATGCTTTCGAGGCGAATTTCACCTCTTCGAAGCAATCGGGTGTGGAGGTCGTTCTGTCTCTCCTGAGTTCGCGGCCAGAACGGACGATAACATATATTGTGCTTGGACCGACGACAAATCTTGCTTTGCTCAACCGTGACTATCACGGAATAGTCAAAGATCGGATCGGTAGAGTCGTCATCATAGGCGGTGCTCTGGACGTTCCAGGCAACACTACGCCTGTTGCAGAATGTGAGACTCGTCTTGTTGTGTCTAATTTTCTCCATATACTAATTGCGATATTGTTCGGGCGAGACAGTCAATTTCTTCGCCGATCCATACGCAGCGAAGGATTTGCTTTGTCCTGCTGACCCAGAACGAGGTCTCCCACTAGAACGGGTCATCCTCATCACGTTAGACACCACAACCTTGCATGAACTTCCCTTCGAGACTTTCTACAAGCGATACGTGGACCCCGATTTCGATTCCTCTAGCAAGCCTTCCGTCGCCACAGGGAAGTCACCTATCACTCACTTTACCAGCGCATTTTTTGAGCGCACAAGGGAAATCATGATTGACTTTGGGAAAGACGCTTTGGAACTCCATGACATCGTCGCGATATGGTGCGCGATCGATAATCCTCCAGATGCTTCGGCCAAGAAAAATGACTTGCCAGGGATGTCACCGGGATGGGCTGTTGCTAAACGTAAATTTGACATCGAAAGGTGAGCCTACCTTTTCCTAAATGGTGCGGAAATATCAACACAGCAACTCTCAGAGCCGGAGAGATCACTCAAGGGATGTTGGTCGTAGACCGAAGGGATGACCGAACAGCATACGCCCCTGGGGCAAATCGATCGAGGGTACAAGCCCTGCTGGAGCAGTCGCAACAGAGTCACGACTTGTTCGAGTCCACTGCCGTCCCTGCTCGAGTCGAGACCGAAATTTTGGGAACTCTCAATGGTCCTGGCGAAGGTCGGTCTGCTATGTCCGAAATCGGGCTCAGTGGGCCTACGAGTGTCGCCTGTGTCGTTAAGACCCCCGGAGCAGAGAGACTCTGCCGCCTGCTCACGAGGCGGGTATGGGGAATTGACACCCAACTTGAATGAGTCACTGTGAGTATTCCCGAACCTTGGGCGGGACCTTCGGAAATTGACGTCGATGATCGAGCATTCAGCAATCATGCGATGTACCACGTAAATGGTTATGTCCAGTTATTCAGCTTTTGAGATCATGGTCTACTGAACTCACCCTTGCATGCGAATCCTTGCGTTTCTGTAGCCGGTGCCACCATCAGCATGCATGCGGGGACCGTACCAGAACTTCAGACTTATCTTAACACAGTAGTGATTGTCGTTAACATAGGTTGGAGGTGCAGCCTGGTCTCTTAAATTCAGTCTCTGGCAGCTGGCTTCGCGAGGTCACGCACCACCCAATAACTGTCAGTGTACATGCCTTTTCTTGCCAGCGTTCTACAGTAGCGCTTCTCACTTCTCAGGTACTGAGGGTACTGAGGGAACCTGTCGGCATACCCTCTAGCCTGCAGTCCGATCTACTCCGACCTGAGCATCGATCGACCGGTCATTTAGGAGCTCTGAACGCATCACCAACCTAAGGTTGTTCTTTTAGCCCTGCAAGTACCCATCGGTCAGGGTCCCCGATGGTCTTCTCGCGCAAGTCTTTTGCCTCCGCCGATGCTAACAAGGAATTTCCTCCAGGCTCCGGCTGTCAAGTGATCCTGATCCTGCCCCGTTGCCAGTGATGCCATTGTCGACAGATTCTAAAGATCGACTCTGAGCGGATGTACAACAGATCTACTGGGCGCGCGAGAGCAAGAATTTTTTCCAGGATTGCAACCTGTTAGCGCTGTTCGGCCGCAGCGATGATGCATTGATGGGCCATATGCGTAGCGAGTCATGCACGTTCAACACCTTACTAAGAAGATCATCATAGTGGAGAAGTAACGATTATCTTACTTCGACTCTTTGGTCTGCCTAGGGGAGACTAGAAGATCATCCCACCTACATGCGTCCCCACAGGTTGTACCAGGTTGCACCAAACCCCAAGCTTCATACGTATGTCTGTCACCGAAACTATATCGATTGAAAGAGCTGAATTTGAATATCACCACAATGCGCTTGCACCACTTCAGTACTAGTCCGTTAGCACCTGACTGTTGTGGGACGCCTCTTACTCATGCCCGAAGCAAGGCCGGGCTCATGATACAGTGTAGCGTTTAGTTCCCAACATCCCGCTTACCTTGGGAGCTTAGCTACCTTATATCCCTTCCATCAGGGTATTGAGTGAAACCAAGCTCAAACTAAGGTCAGACTCTCTTTCAGCGACTATGTCCTACTATGCATATGCCTCCGTGTGATCCCGACACCATGTGTTCTAGGAAGCGGAGTTGAAAACAACTCTTGCGCATGCTTCTGCTTCCGTGCTCTTCCCAGTTACCCGTTTCTCCGAACTCTTTAAAGTCAGACTTGCCATTCGCCATTTGGACGGGGTATGTAGTTGATCGCGAATATGCATATTACTGTCAAGGAATATCTGCATGTTCTGTTCCTGATTCTCGGGTCCCCATCAAAGTGTAGTAGTAGACCTGTTGGTTCTGACTCAGACATTCAAGGGTCGGACAAGTGTGGTGGCAAAGAGCCGTATACTTAAAAGCGCTGACCTTTCCGAGCCCTCCACGATGTTCAGCGCTTCTGTTTTTCTCACTCGCTGCCCCAGGGCAAGTAGGTCGCCATATGCAATCTCACGCTCCGGAAAATGGTGAGAGGTCGGAAGAAAGACTTGACCATCCCCCCATCGCGCGCTTTGGCGCAACAGCGGGATTATCGAGCGAGAAAGGCTCAATATCTGTGCAATCTGCAACGGCGATGCGCCCGGGCAGAGGAAGAAAACATCCGACTACGTCAAGAGTTGGAGATAGCGCGAGCCGCGTCGTCACCAAGTGTTCACTCCCCACAAGTGGTGAGGACATCCATCCCTTTCACCACCGTCGTGATCAATTGACGTTATCTCAAGATGCTGGCTTCGAGCGACCTGATGCGGCACCTGGCTAGTGCGTCCGCCTCTATATCGCGGTTTCAACAACTTGCACAACCACGGATATACTCGCCCCCATCGCCTTCTGAACCCGGCCCGTCTTCACAGGGAATGTACTCACCCACACCTGACTCGAACTCATCGCCGCTGTCGATGCAGCCTTACCCAAGTTCGAGTGTCCTTCGCCCAGCATTCTTCCCATCTCCCATCTTACCACCCCCAGCGCTGCCGCCGCCGCCTCCTCCTGTTGATTCTGCCCCTTTGCGATCAGACATGCGTCTGCCTCCTGTCCATAACTTGAACCTCCCACACAGGCTTACTCGGCTAATAGACCCTCCTTGTGATTCGGGGTCTACCCCTTCACGAAGTAGCCCTGGCACAACCCCGAGCCCGAGTTTAGGCTCAGAGTGCTGTGGTGGATACATAGATTGCACTGGACTAGTGGAGGAGGAGGAGGAATCAGAAGAAGAATGCGACGCTTGCGCCATTTCATCCTCAACATGCTCTCGGAGACATGAGAGTTGTTAACATTTAGAGCTTCCTCAATGAAGGCGCATTTGCCACTGTTCAACTGCCATCTATCTCTGCATTCACGTCATGTCTCATATATGTATCACAGGCTATAACCGCTCGCTATCATGGGCATACTCATCCGCATCTTCCGCACTGTCAGACTACTCCGCTCACCTAATGTGATAACTCTTTGTACATTCAAGTGCTAGATCCCATTACTCATTGCTCGAGACACTTTGGGACCAGCTTGGTTTGCGGGCTGCTCGCTCGGGGTCTTGGATCGGGCGGGTGAGTGCGAGATCGCCTTGATGCCCTCGATGACGTCGATGTTAATTCAATACATATATCATTATATGTATGCTCTTCACCAATCCATCAAGCATATATGTTGCATCTTCTCCAACACTCACTACCAACCTTTTCAGCCATGAATCCTCTACACAAAGCCGTCAATATGCTCGCCGGTAAATCAGGCTTTCAGAGTACTGACACCACCGATCTGCAGGGAAGAGTACGTTACTCTTACATTTCTCCGCCATATGTTCCTTATCGGGGATTCTGCAAGACCGTGCTCGTTACAGGGGGAACTGCTGGAATCGGCTATGAGGTAGCTCGGGCATTCGCCGAATCACGCGCCCGAGTTCTCCTGCTATCCCGCAAAGTTGAAAATGGCGACACAGCCGTGGCCGAGATTAGGAAAACTATCTCGGACGGGGTGGATGTTCATTTCGTGGAATGTGACCTCGGAAACCTTGCCAATGTGAAGGAGATCGGAGACAAGATCTGCGAGGAAGAGAAACGCCTTGATATCGTAAGCGGGATTACATCATGACCACCCCTTGCAAGACATTGCTGATCGAACTTCGAAGGTCGTCGCGGGCGCAGGCGTCGGCGTGAACAAGTTTGATGTATCCTATGACGGGATCGACCGCCATTTTGCCGTGAATCATCTTGGACACTTCTTACTCATCAACCGTCTGCTTCCTCTGATCAGGAAGACCTCTAAGCTTCCTGATACTCCTGCCCCCCGCATCGTGAGCATTTCCTCCGAGCTTCACCGTCAGGCCCCTTCCTCGATCCAGTTCGTCTCCGAAGAAGAAGTTATGGAGGAGGGATCCAAGAGCCTGAGTGCCGTGTCACTGTACTCCCGATCAAAGCTCGCCAACATATTGTTCACCAAGTACACGCTTATGGAGCGGGCCATTCGACCTTCCGGAGATCACATCTTTGCCCTAACGACGCATCCTGGCGCCGTACACACTGGCCAGCAAGATCAGTTCAAGGAGGCCTACGGACCACTTGTCGGCGGTCTGGCAAAGGCTGTCACCGTCCCTTTCATGCGTAACCCGGAACAAGGCAGCTTGAGCACGCTTTGGGCTGCGACAAGCGATGACATCGAAAAGAACGGCTGGCAGGGCTGCTACTTTACGGACCCAGGACAGTTGGGGAAAGAGACGGGGCAGGCTGACGATGAACAGCTCGGAGAGAACCTGCATAACCTGAGCGAGCAGTTGGTCAAGGAGAAGCTTGGAGACAATGCGTTGTTCCCATGGAAGGACAACTCTGTCTGAGTATATCCATCACAAAGACCGTCATCCTGCATCGGACTTTTCTGCATAAGTAACACATATTGTAACATCACACAACGGATTTTGTATTCGTACCAAGGGCAACGTCGAGATTTCGCAAGGTCCGAGCTAGCTACCCTTGGGCCAGAAAAGCTTGCAAGCACGGGGACACCTAGAATGTCAATTTTTTTGAACGAGCAAAAGATGCAGGTGCCTGGGGACGGGTTTCATCCCATGAGACAAAAGTGGAGCTGGGGAATCCGATACATACAGGCGAAGACACGGATAATGTCTGGCGTTGCGTGCCACTGTATCAGTCTGCATGAGACGGTGGAGACCCAACAAAAAATAACAAACAGGTGCTACAAACGACAGGGTGGTGTACGGTAAAGTTGAGGTCGAGTATGCTACATGAAATGTGGTACAGACGGTGTGAATGAGGTTTGGAGATTTGAAAGAGCCCCAATGGAAGTCGATGAACCCAAGGGTATATCGTGATCTCAGATATCCTGGATTTCGTACGGATGCCTAACAAGTTCATCGTACAGATCTGCTGGTAGATCTCGGACAAGTGTGACGGCTATGCCAATAACTGGCACTGCCTCGAGTGGCGGAAAGGTTCGCAGTAGACGCATGGGGCTAAAATGAAATCAGTTTGGGTCTTCTTCGATGAAGCGCTCAGAGATCTCACCTCGGGGAACTCATGACCTCGTCTCGCATAAGCAACAGCTGTGCGATAACGCAAAGAACATTCAAATGTACTCCAAATGCGAGCAAGAAATCCCAAAGCAGGAGGACTTGGTCTAATGGGGGTGTGCATGCACATAAGGTGAGGACAGCTGGGATGGATGCGATTCATTGATAAGGTGTCCCAAGAAGCATGAATGGGAAACGAACAAGGAAAGGCGTAGATTTCAGCGGAGAGATTTTTCATTCGTAGATAGCCAAAAAGCTCAGGGTCTACAATCTTCAGGCATCGATCGAGGAGCTATGGAACACCACTTTATCAGCTTGTAACCCCCGATATCAAATTCACGGACCTTGAGACCTCTGTGTACACCCTCAAGTGTGGGTTGCACGTAAAGCGGACATGACTCCTCGATAAACTTGGCAAAGCAGAAGAATGCTTCAAGTTCCGAGGGCATCGTGTACAGAAATGGAGCAGCAAGCACGTTCATCCCCTGAACGTAAGTAAAGCCAAGCTGTTGCGTCTCCTGTCGGTCTATGTATCGAGATGGGGTCTGAGTAAATTCAATTTTCATTGTTCAAGAACCAGAAATCGCGCACCGTGATTTCGCCATACGAACGCGTCTAGTAGGCGAACGAGCATATCCTCACGAACTCGCTCCTTGAAGCCACGGTCTGTTGCTAGAGTTCTTAGGTCCACTTGAGCCCGAAACCAGAGCAGTGATTGCTGGGAGGGTAACTACATACCTGAAAGTGTCGTTCCTGATTTTCTCCCGAACCTCACAAGGTCCACGAGAAACATATTGTAAGAACGTCTCTGCTGAGATATCATCGACTCGCAGCAAAATTTTCCATATTCGAGGGCGAAGAGTTGGGTCCTGAAGTAAATGAATCAGTTCCGTTGCCTTTGTTCGCTACAAGAGGTAGGCTGGACGAACAATTGCGGACGGAATGCCCTCCACGAGGATCATACGCCTGAGTTTTTTGATTCCTTCATCAGCATCCCCAGACCGTCTTGATTTTGAGGACTTTGATAGGTTTAGGATCTTATTGAAAGAATGTGCTGCAGATGCAGCTGCCGACTGTTCAGATGGTGGAGACATTTGAGGAGTTGTTTGGTGTTATGCTGGTCGTCGTCACCATTGGCGGTCACCAAGCGCCGAACGAGGCTGCACCACAAGCGCCCCCGACATAGCAGCCGAGCAGAGACACCACACGACTATTAAATACTTTAACTTAGAACGGGAGTCTTGGGTTACCAGCTGCTGGCAATACAGCTCTTGGTTTCTCCACTACCTCCACTTTTCTCGACGCCTGGTGTCAGCCGCTCACCATGGATGTTCCATTTGTCTCCTCGGGCGCGATGAGTCGTGCACATTACGGTCTGGTTCGCAAGGTAGAGATGGCTTTGTCCCCACAAGCAGCCGATCAAGTCCTCCTGAGCGAAGTTGACGTTATACGTCGCAACCTTGCGCAGCCGCATTTATCCATTGTGCGTAGTGCTCGTCAAGTAAAGTCCGCGTTTTGCTTGAAAATAGACCTTCCGTAGAAAGACTGCAAGGAGTGCTTGGTACTACTATTGTATTGTGCTACAGCTCTCACTACAACTGCTCCTGGCGACCTGAGCTTCGCCTTCCCGCACGCGTTAAACTTAGCGGAACTTGGCCAATCTCTGATGGACAAGAAGATCGGTGGGCATGAACGAGGTTTCCCCTCTACATCCCCGCTTAGGTGTAACGCTAGGGTATAGTTTTTGCGCGGAACTGATGCCCCCAAACCACGAGCTTCAGCTCATGCTCGTGAATACTCTGCGAAAGGTGAGTGGTATCTCCTCCTTTGCGCCCCACGCCGCGTCTCAGGGTTTCCAGGACCTTGAAAGCACGTCTGTTATGCGAATACGCCTCGCTCTTCACGTGCTTATTCAACTCCCCAACGAGGACGTTGTCCCAGCTGTTCAGCCGCGTCTAGAGCGTCTGCTTCGACATAACGCGTAAGTACCGGCATCTGGTGTAGGCAGTGACGCGTTAATATCGGTCTACCTCAGTGGCATGGTTCGATCACCTGCCTACATGGCATACTACGCCATATTGCCGCACGAACATGTTTCTCGTTTGGAGAATGAGTTGATGCATCGCAATCTGAGGACAGATCCGGACGTTGCCACGCCAACGCTCACAATGGCTGGCAAGGTGGGTATATCGTTCAACAGACTAGCTCTGCTAACGTCCCCCAAAGCTTGAGCGCTCAGAGTCTATTGCTAATATCCTCAACTCCCGGCTGGCATGGATGTTCGATAAATTCAAGGAACGGAGCCAAGCATTCGCCGTGCTCCGGGCACTTTGCAAGGGCAAGATGAAGTGGGTTCTATGACCCACTGCGTCTCGTATCTCTACGAATATTCTTTTCAGACTCATCTCAGAAAATATTCCGGTTGTCCTCGATATTATCAAACATGTGTCCGATCCTCCACAGCAAGGTAATTTCATACCCTACCTCATGTTTAGTCGCTGATCTCAGCGCAGCTATCCTCCGCGACGCCTTCATGCTTCTTTCAACCGTCACTCCGCAGGCACTTCGCGAATCCCAAACGATTCGATCGTTTTCGCCTGTCGCTAGCATCCGCCATTTGCTAATCTCCAGGGATCCGAACGATCAGTACCTGTTTGTATTTTGTCTGGGTTGTCTTGATCCAAGCACTTGGGCGGGAACTGCTCCAGGGACATCGGCCACTTTGGATGAATGGGAGGTTCAGGAGGTAATGAAACTTCTCGACTCCCGAGATGGATTGATCAGAAAGACGGTGACTCCGTTTCTTTTCGGTATATGCGTTCTCGCTAATGTGTGCTACTGCCAGACACTCCAAGTCCTGTACTCTGTTGACCCGGATATCATCGAGAGGTATTACTCACAGTCCGTACAAAGCATATCGCCTGCGCTCCCATTGAACACCAAGAGTGAATACATCTTACGTCTACTAGAAGTCGTCGAGATGTTGAATGCGGGCGACGCTGAGCAATACGCAAGACACATCAAGGACTTATTCTCAGTGTTCGAAGGGGAGGACCAAGGCCGGACAGAGGACCTGCCAGTCTTAGAGAGCAGCGTTGAGCGGATCCTCGGCCGAATTCAGAATCGTAGGTCTTACTTCGTCCACGCCCTAGGCCCGTCTGACTAGCTCAAAGTGGAAATACCCTCGCGGATATCGTGTGTCACTGCGCTGGCCGTGTCTATCACCGAGCAAGAAGTGCGCGTGGGACCCACGCTCATGGTAATAATCTCGGCCGTTGTGTGCGAATATTGCGGCAAGATATCAACATCACCCCTGGAGATGCTTCGTGGCTTAGCGAGGAGGCTGACTTCCTATGCTCGTAAGTGAGCCAAATTCGCTAAAAAATGAAGTATCTGCATTGTTTTCAGCCTCCGTGCAGGATGCCTGCTTGCTTTCAATGTTAAGGGTGTCTGCCGAATGCGACGAGGTTCCCGAAGAAGTCAGTGGTGTGGTCCATGATTTGTCGCAAACAGCAGGGAGACATCTCCGTAGAGTAAGCTTCCAATTTGCACTGCCGTTTAGTGTATTGATTCCTTATCTTAGCGATGCGAACAATTTCTGGCAATCTCCAGTCAAAGGCATGTTCTCGCCCATGTAATATCTCGAGCACCATCGTCTTCTGTACGTGAATGCTCCTTCATTGATCGTCAGGGGTTTTTGACCCGAAATCAGCTTCCCGACTTCCTCTTCGCTTTAGCGAGTTATCAATCAAACTCTACTGACGGTACATCACCTAACAATTCCCCCATCTCGCTGTCGCACCGCTCTGAGTCTTCGGGTTTTTCCCCTCCGCGAGCTATTACATCGTCAAGCAAGCTGCGATATGACGCGTACGCAGCTCCTCAGGCTGTGCCTAGCCTGAGACATCTCGCCAGTCCGCGGCGACCCGGAAGTTCGCTCTCTAGCACACAAATCAGGATGAGGAGCTTATCGCGTGCAAGCGACACGTCGCAGTCCATGTTTGAACTTGCCAAGACAGTCACACCGGGGGAGTTGACACTGGCAGCGGCGCAAGACCCCTTTGAAATGATCCAGGAGGTGCGACCAATACCGAAAAGACCTCATTTTATGGCTGAAACTGTGAACAGCCCAGCAGAACACCTGAGCCTATGGAGCAGTCATCAGCAGATGATCTCGTATGTCCGGTTATTATCTCTCGCTACTCTGTGACTGAGCCTGAAGCGGTAGGCATATCGGGTCGACTTAATCACCCTTGACTCCCCCTTCATTGCAGACCCTGCGAAAGGTTCGGCAGCAGACCCAGATTTCGAGGCCACCTGGGACTCCATGGAACATTCAAATGTCCGAGGCTGGTGCGAAGCTTCATTGGATGCCATCGTGAGACTCCTGCAGTCCCTGCAACACCGAATGAGAGTGATTGCTGTCGACCAGCCTCCATTTGAAGGTCAGCGTTCATTTTGACTCGGGTTCTTTATCTGCCGTGCAGCGCCTTATCTCCCTTTTTACGGCAGGTGAGCTGAAAGTACTTGTCCAAGCGTCTGCCGCCCAGAAATGTGCGGCGCTCCGGCTCCGAGAGGGTGATGATGAGAGCTGTCTGTGGCGACTGCGTTGTGACGACTTGGAGTTGCGCACCGTGATCAAGAGACTTTTGGAAGGAATCTAGTAAACATGGATATGGTTAGCTAGCTGCTATATAGATGCATCATGGGACTTCTATCTGATACAGTGGGCGGATTATCTGATTTCACACATGGCCGCGAAATGAGATCCAGAAGCATCTCTACTTAGATCAAGTGAATGAGCTGGGCTGCCGGATTGGCCAGATTGTCGAGTGCTATTCTGGCGAGACAGAGAGGAATCCCTGGAGGTGCCCCTGCTGCCCAATCTGCGTTGATCGGTGGGTCCGTTGCCACAATCAAAGGACTCATCACAAGTGCCTAGGCGCCTTGACCCGTTGAGAACGGTGCCGGCAAGTTCAAGCATGCGATTCAGTGGTGTTTCGTATGCAGTCATAGACTCCGTGGGAAAGGAGGGAGATACATAACCGACCTCACCCCAACCACCCAAAAATTTCGACAAGGACCTTTCCTTCTCATACTGGCCTCACACCAGCAATATTTTATATAGATCTTGCACACAATCTATGATCTTGTATCCACCAAAGGAGTCTGTATCCCTTCCTCGCTTTCTTTGTTTTCGCTTGGCTAACAACGTTCCATACTCGCAGCACACCGCACCTGATTCACACCATTCTCTTCGGACCTCTCGCAGTCTCCCTCGTCGACACGGATCGTCCTCCTTAGAACCCTTCATCCTTCTAACCCTCTACAACCCCATTGGCACCATCTTTTGGCTAATGGGATAAGTTCTTTCTGCTTCTCGGTACCAGGTTACAACTCTGGAACCACCATAGACTCGATAGAATAAAGGTCCACAAAGGAACATCAGCCCAAGAGAAACTCGCGCTCTTTTACTTGCATATCTCATACCCACTAGCAATGATCTACGCACTCAAACACCCATCCCTCTTTCGCCCAAGCAGCCGCCCCACCTCTCCATCTCCAACATCCTCTCCTCATCTAGACTCGGCCATGGGTGTAGATAGAGCCCGACCGCACAACAGATTGTCTTTCAACAGCTTCAGACGGCCTTCGTCCTTGACTCCCGCCGCCTCTCCTAGCCCCGCTCCTCTTGTTCAGGACGGATCTTACCTCGAGGCGCTTAGTTTGAAACTTAGCGAAGCGGTGTCCAAGGCGCTCGCTCAGCCGACAGGCCCCGCCGCTCCAAATGAGATGGTGGGAGTCAAACGTCCAATTCCCGCTGGACGTGGGGAAGCTTTGGGATTATTGATTGCCTCGTAGGTTTCTTGGCTCGCTGCTTCTTTCTCGGCTAACTGAACGGCTTCTCAGCGAATTAAAAGCCACGCGCGACAATGCGCACTTGCATAGAGCTATTTTGCGCTCACTCCACAGGCCCTTATCAGTTCTGCTCAGTAATCTGTCAGCTTTGCTTCTGCCGCTGCTTTCCTCTCCCGCATTTATGCAGCCCTTGGCGCCGACTGTCCAGGCACCCACCCTCAATGCTACCCAGCTGCATGCGCTGGCTGCCGCTAACTTTGCTGGAGAGCTACTCTCAAGCTTCGATAATATGGCTCTGGGCCTCGACAATGATGCACGTGGGGATGGTCTGAAGCCTATTCGCGAAGGGCTTGCTTCTCTCATTGGACGGGTTGTTAACCCGTTGATCGGAGGCATCAAATCCGAGCTGATGCCCCTCATTGAAGCTTTGGAGAACCCTGTCAGCGTGACTGTGCACAAGGGAGCCACGAAGGCGGGACTTGTCCTCCATCCCTCTATCATCACCCTGCAGTCTTTGATGCCTATCTACGCTCGGGCACTGGCACGGTATACGACCGCCCTTCCCTCTCAGGCCACATTGGCCACATTCTTGATATCTGTAGTGTGGCGAGCTCTTGTTGCGTTGTCTCACCGCCGTTACATACTGCCATCTCCTCCAACTTCACCTCCGAGCTCCCCGCAGATGATGCCGGCCTTGTCGAAGCGACAGCGTGCATCGTCGGGTAATACTCCACCAATAACACCTCCCGCGGGGCGGTTCACCCTCAAGTTGCCTCCCTCGCGACCTCCGTCGCCCCCAAGCATTGTGGTTACTTCCACAGCCGCAGCGGATGCAAGAGCCTTACATGAGCTCATGCTACTCCTTCCGCGCCCTCCTGCAGATAGCGAAGCCACCAAGGTAGCCCGTGAGGCTGTTGACGAAGCTTTCGCAGATCTCAAGGCGCTAGCACCTTTATTAGAGGCAGCTGATAACCCGTTCTTCAACGTCAACAAATCTGCAGACGAGATTTCTGTGGAAATTGAAGGCCTTACAGCTGATCTCCCTACTCTGATCGCTCTGCCCGTGCTTTTACGCATGCAATCTCTCGGCCGATGGTCCATAGGCCCGGCAGCCACGGTGGCCTCTATCATTGACATTCCCGAGGACGAGTATAGGAAAGGCTGCCTAGCAGGCTTTGGGAGGGCGGAAGAGTACGGTCTCGTCGTTGGTCAAAATGTATTGCATGCGATCCATGCACAGCCTAACTTGGATCCCCGGAACTGCTTGTCGAGCTGGTTGGAGGCTCGTGTCGGTTCACCTGATCATTGACTGTATGGACCCCTTTACGAACACTATCGTATTGTTATTCATAAAGCAGGCTGGGACGCACCGGTCATGCTAGGGTTGTTAGTATGTCGGGTACCATATTGTATTTATGAGATTTCTTGTCGGTTTCCCTGTCGTATTTACAGCTATTCCGTTGTCCTG